>PVKS010019751.1:0-37907 GCA_004027875.1 Aplodontia rufa
AAAAAAAAAGGAACGTAGCTCAGTGGTAGAGCTCTTGATCCCCAGGATGGAAGAAGGAAGGAAGAAAGGCAGAGAGGGAAGGAGGAAGGAAGACAGGGAGGGAAGGTGGAGGAAAGGCGAAAGCCAAAAGGAAAAAGGAGAAGAGAGGGTAAGAGAAGAAAGGAAAGGGAAGGAAAAATGGAGGGGAGAAGGGGCAATGGTTTCAGAGTTGTCTCCATTTCAGATCCAGCCTAATGAACCGCTCCATTTCAAAGGCCCCTCTTTAGAGACACCAGCCATGGTCCATGGCGGGAGGAGAGAAGAGTTTACCTGGGAATCCCTGAGAAGCACCAGAGGGCCGGGCATGAGAAGATGTGACTGGGAAAAGCTTCTCAGAGCCCACAGAGCAGCTGTTACAGATAGAGATGTGCATGCATGGCTTCCTGGGGATTGTTCTTGGGAAGAACACTGGGAAGGGTAAGGGGGCGGGATGGGTCTGGGAAGCCCGGCCTGGCCATGTCAGTAGGCACTGCTCAAAGGCCCCGGGGTCCGGGGAGGCTGAGAATCTGCGGTGATGCATTGGGAACCTTCCAACAGAGCCCAGGCTCCACACCATGCAGATCTGCTCGCGCTTCACAGTTGAGCATCTGGCTGGTCTGCTGTAATACTTAGGCCCTGTATTTTTGATATACAATAACACACTGATATTATCATTTCTTCCCTGAAAAAATGAAGTTATGCAGACTTCAAGGTTGTTGGAAGCCTCGATAGCTTAAGACAACAGGAGTAACGGGGGAAAGCTACAGTCCCTGATGCTGCAGCAGGTCGCAAGGTCTTAACTCAGCTTACCATTGTCCTTCCTCACTGAGCCTTCCCAACGCTTTTAACCTGCTTCAGCGCTTTAACCGGTGCTAACCGCTTGCCTAGTGGAACCTACCAGGACTTACCCCTCACCGTGTTTCAGTACCTAGTTGCCTTACTCTTATCAAACAATGATACCAAATTTCCCACTTTGCATGAATATAAAAGTATCAAGAAATACAGCGGTGTCTCTCCTCGATTCTGGACAGTCCACCCAATCCCATGGGAAATAGGGTTGTGTATGCCTACCAATTTGCCTGTTTGCAGAAGAAACGGTAAAATGAAAACAGCATAGAGAAGGCTGGTAAACCCAAATTATGTGTATTATATTAGAGTTGTCCAAAAAACTATGAAAAACTTCAAACATACCTAAAATTTTCATAATTTTACAACAAACATCTATATAGCTGCCTCCCAGTTTCTACCATTAACAATGTACTGAATTATTTTATCATGTTTTTATCCTTCAATTCTCTATACATCTGTATTACTTTGCTAGGGTTGCTATAACAAAGTACCAAAGACTGGGCATCTTAAGCAATAGGAATTTATTTTCCTTTGATTTCAGAGGCTAGATGTGAATTCCAGGATCAAGATCAGGCTTCAGTTTCTTCTGAGGACCTCTTGCCTTGCACAGCCATGGCTGTTTCCTCTGTCTTCACGTGGTCTTCCTCTGTCTCCTGTCTGTGCCCTGATCTCCTCTTCTTAAGAGGACACCAGGCAAATGGACAAAGGCCAGCCACATGGTCTCGGGTTACCTTAGTTAATTTTCTGGAGGCCCTACCTCTAAATAAAGTCACATTTTTGTTATTTAAGCCATGATGTCTATGGTGCTTATTAAGGTAGCCAGAGCAGACTAACACAGTTAGTAAATGTAGAAAGTAGTAATTAGCAATAGAACCAGAGGACCTGGTTAACTCAACCCTGGAGGATATCTGGGGAGGAGCCTAAAACAAGTTTTGTTTTGCTTTAAAAATAATAACATTCTGGAGACAATGCTTTAGTCACACGAAGAATGCTTTCACTTCAGGCCATATTCCTGTTCAGGTCCAACACATCCCTATAGTCCAGGGTTTCTCAAACTTGGCCCTACTGGTGTTTTGGGCAGGGGGCTCCATGTGCATTGTGGGCTATTCTTCAGCACTTCTGGTGTTTAATACCTGGCTGCCAGTAGCACAGCTTTCCCCTCCACACTGCTCCAGCCACAGTGACCTGATCGTTGCTTCTCCAACAGGCTGAGCCACATTTCTACAGGAAAACCTACGATCTTACCATTTTTTTAAATCGGGAATTCTTGCACCAAACCTCCACAAGATTTATTCCCTTGCCCCTTCAAGTCTTTGCTCAAGGTCTATCCTGATACCAGGTTGTAAATTGTAAATTTCTCCCTTGTCCTTTCCCTGCCTCTTCAACCTAGTTTTAATGGTGAAATCTGTTTCCAGATATTGCCATTTGCCCATCTGGGGCCAAAATCACCTCTGGTTGAGAACCAGCGCTGTATTTGGACCCACCAATCTCTGCCTGAGTCCTGGAAGATGAGCTGGGTCCTTGTCCACACTGTTCTGCCTGTAGTACGGTCAGCATTGCTGGCAAAGAAGGAGCTTTGTGAGACAAATGAATCACCGTGCTCCTGACGACGTCTAAGTGGTACGGGATCAGTAATAAGACCATACTTCTATCACGTTATTTGTTTTCTCTTCTCCTTATGATGTGGTTGGGTTGGTCCAGTCCAGAAAGGGCAAAGAGAATAAATCTGAAAGCCAAATAAGTACATTTGAGCAACCTAATCTTTTGGCACTTTTACCGATTGAAGGGGAGTTACAGAAATATAAACAATAGAATAAAAATACAGAAATCAGGGCAAATGAAGAAAAGGAAAAAAATATATAACAATATGAAATTTGTGTTCCAGTTGATAACACAGGCCCTGTGCTCTTGCTAGGAGTAGGTAAGATGCCAATTTGATATTGAACTTCTTGGTGCCAGAGGGAAAGGATGATCATACGGCGTAGTGTTCAATTGTTTTAAAAGTGAGAGAGAAAAGTACCTAAGGGAAGATGACATTGAAAACTTAAAAAAAAAATCTCCTTCACAGTTCTTCAAAATAGAAATAGAGCATGAGATACTAGACATTTCTCTAAATAATGTATCTTTCCATCTTTGATCTTCCCAGATCTGTCTTAAGAATAATCAATTAATATGTGTATAACAAATATGTACTTCAAATGGAAGGTAAAATTGTCCCAGGCTTACAAACAAGTTTAATAATTCATTGAATAATGAAAGTGTTAATAATTCCTTGTATTTCCCTTTCATTCACATTATCATATTTGATCTTCAGAATCCTGGGAGTATTTCACAACATAATTAGATCATAGAGGCTGAGACACTCGCCCAAGTTCACAAACCTAACATGTGAAATAAGCAGATTTGAATCAAGTTCTTTTGTCTCCAAGCTTATTGGGTTATTTTTACCTTTTGGTTTTGTTTGTTGTTTTACCACTAATTACATCCCCAGCCTTTATTAATATTCTGCGCCTTAAATTTTATTTTGGTAAATAATAGCATATATGCATGGTATGTTGATCAGGAAAGTTTTATAAGTATATGAAATAAATGTGCATTTGAAGTGGCTTAAATATTAGCAAATTTGTCACTTCAGAACAGGAGGACAGAAGGTTCCTGCTGTGGCATACAATGTCCTTCAGGACATGGCCTTCCTGCCTCCTTCTTCTACCACCTGGACAGTTAGCCTCTCCCCCAGGCCGGCTTTCCTGGTCCACAGGATGCCAACAGAAGCTCCTAGCACCACATCTAAATATGACAATACCCTGAGAAAAAGATCATTTCTTCTCCTTTTAAAACAGCTCTATTGAGATACACTTCACACACCTTATTGAGCATCTCTTCAGTTGTTTTATCTGTCTTTCCAAGGCTTGAAATCTATATTATTGTGGAGTTGCCGATTGGTCCCTCCATTTCCGTCACTTCTTGCCTCCTGTGTTTGGTGCTCTGTTCTAAGATAAGTATGTGCTGTTGTTGCTTCCTTAGACATTGACCCCTTTACCTCTATCATATGTCCCTTTTTAGCTCCAGGAACATAATTTTTTCAAAGTCTACTTGGATTGGTATCAATGTATTCATCTTTTTATAGTTGCTGTATGCATGAATATATCTATACATATATTCTATCTTATCTATCTTCTTTTAAAGTTAAATTATATAAAATAGTAATTTTAACAGAGTACTATTTGGTTAGTAACATTTATAAATGTAACATTTAAAATTCTAGTGCAATATATATATATATATATTTATATATATATATATATATATATATATATATATATATATATATATTGCTTTCAATCTATTTGTATCTTTTAATCAAAAGTGAGTCATTTGTGGGCCACACATAATGGAGCTAGGTGCTTTATCCATTCTCATAATCTCTACATATGATCCAGTTGTTTAATCCTTCACACTAAATGTTATTACTGGTACCATTGAATTTATGTCTGCTATTTTATTTTTTTGTTTTCTATGTCTCAGAGCTTCTTTTTCTTTCTTTCTTTTTTTTATCTTCTTTTTTTGTTGCTGTTTCTGTATTTCTCCTTTACTTCTCTCTTTTGCATTGAGTGGATATATTCTAATGTAGCATTCTAAGTGATTGCTCTGATATGCACCATGAGCATTTCAACTTACCAGAACTAGCTTCATATTTACACAGTTGCAATTACAGAAAAAATATTTCTGTATTCTTACATAGTTCTATTCTATTTTCCCCTTTTTATGCACTAGAATTATAAATGTTACATTTATAAATGTTACCGACCAAATAGTACTCAGTATATAATTTAACTTTAAAAGAAGATAGATAAGGTAAAGTAAGAAAAAGGAAATATATTTTGTAGCTGTTGTTACAGGAATGTTCTTATTTATTCTTTCTGTTTTTCTTCATTTGTTCCTAATAATTTAAGTTACTATCTGGAGTTCTTACCTGAAATACATACAGCTTTGCTACCACCTTCATTATTTGTGCTATCATTGGCAAATACATTACAATATTTTATAATTATATATATGTATATATACATATATATATATAATTACTTTTCAAATCAACAAATAGAAAAAGGGATAAAAGGATGCATTTATACTCTTTTATAATTACTATTACTGATACTCTTTGTATTTTCATGTGGATTTGGATTACTCTCTGAGGTCACTCACATTCATTCAGAAGAACTACCATTGATATTTCTTATCAGTTGAATCTGCTAGGAACAAATTCTCATAGTTTATAAGAGTGTTTTTATTTCATTTATTTTTAAAAGATACCTTTGCTGGATATAAGATTCTGTTGACAAGTTTTTGTTTTTCTCGTGCACATTAAATATTTTATTCCAATTTCTTCTGTCCTCAGTTATTTCTATTGAGAAGTCATATGTTAATCTTGTGGGACTCTCTCATAAATGATGACTCTTTTTTCTCTTGCTAATGTCTAGATTTTCTTATCTTTGGCTCTCTGCAAATATGCCTGTTTATGAATCTTTGACATTTAATTAACTTTAAGTTTATTAATCTTCCATGATATGCTATTTAATAAATTTGGGGAAATTTCGCACATTTTTTTCAGTAGTTTTTGCTTGATTCTCTCTCCCACTCTCCATCTATTTCTCTCTTCCTTCTGGTACTCCCATTACATACATATTGGCATAATTGGGGCATCACACATTTCTTTAAAAGTTTATTTTCCTTCATTTATTTTACTTTTTCTTCTTCAGATTGAGTAATTTCTCTTGATCCATCTTCAAGTTTACCAATTCTTTCTTTTGCAAATTCTACAAATTCTTTTGCAAGTGTGTGTAGGCCTATGTCACAATGAATCCTACTACATGTAGAATTATAATGCACCACTAAAAATAATTAATAAGACAAATATACCTTTAAATTTTTTATTTCAGTTATTGTACTTTTCTATTCAGTAATTTACATTTTTACATTTGATATGATATCTATCTTTTCATTGATATTTTCTATTTGATGAGAAATGGATATCTTAACATCCTTTAATTTTTTAATTGTGATTTTTTTAGCTTTAATGATTATTTTGAAGGAACTCCTTTTTTATCAATATTATTTTGTCATTGTTTGACACATGATCTTTCTGACAGTTTTATTGCCCACTTTTCTTTATGTTGTATAAATCATGCTTTCCTGCTTCTTTGAATTTTCCAGAAATTGATACTTTATGCAATATATTTTTATAATTCAGTTAGTGAAACACCCTCCCTGGGCTTATCACTGTTATTTACTTCTTTATTTTTTTAGTGACTAGCTGATTACTTTAGTGAACTCTATTTCCCCTTTCTTTGGTGATTTTGATCCTCAGTGGGTGGAGCATTGGCTATACCCACAATCACTCTGGACTGTGAGTGGTTTGGGTAGGGCTATCTTTCACTATCCCTTTTCATAAACTTGTGCAGGTACCTCATGTATACCAAACCTGCTCCTATCACTGGATATTTCCTTTTGCTTCTCTCTCTTCCCGGAAGACTCTTCCTTCAGATGCCATCAAGACTTATTTTCTTTTTTTGTTCAGGTCTTGAATTTACTGTAACTTCCACCGAAAACTCCTCTCTGGCATATCTATCTAAAACAGCAGTCCCTTTTGGGTTGCTTTCTTATTTTGTTTTTCCTAACACTTATGTTAACTGGCTCAATGACATGTGACTTACTATCATTATTTTTAACTGTCTTATTTACTAGAATGTGATTTAAAAGGCACAAACTGGGCTAGGGATGTGACTCAGCAATAGAATACTTGCTCAACATTAAGCACAAGGCCCTGGGTTCTCCAGCACCAAGAAAGGAAGGAAGGAAGGAAGGAAGGAAGGAAGGAAGGAAGGAAGGAAGGAAGGAAGGAAGGAAAGAAGGAAGGAAGAGAAAGAGAAGAGGCAGGAAGGGGATATAAAGGAAGGGAAATGCAAACAGAATAGTCTTAGCCTCCCACATTCATTGCTGTGTCATTCCTAGAACTAAAATAGTCCTTGGCACATAGTAGGCACTCATCCAATTTTCTTATATAAATGGATGAGTAATGGCTTTTTATACTATGCATTGAAAGTGGAAGAAAGAATGTCCTGGTAACAAAAAACAGAATGAGAAGAACGTAGATGCAGAGATAGCAAAAGCAAACTTCCCACCTTTGCATTATGGACTTGCTCCTCTCTGGATCTGGGGACATGGTAACTAGTGAAAAGGCTCATTTGCCTTATTCCTGTGCTCCAAAGTCTCACAACCCCCAGCTGCAAGTCATGATAGAGAACGCGTGTTGGTACAGAAGGAGGAAAGAATTTGACTTTTCAATTTTCACAAGCATGTTTATTCTAAGTTAGAGAAATGTGTAAGAGTCATGTGTTAAAGGACCATAGCCACTCTGGGAAAAATATAATTTGTAAGTTTCCCCAAAATACTTATTTATGGCATATTTATGCTATATGTAATCAGGTCATTTTTCTATTAGAATTCCTTCAGCACTTCCTCTATCCCTCAGGGAAAATGACTCAGATTCTTTTTATGGTTAAAATATTCTATAGACTCTGACCTCAGTCTTGTTCTCTAAGTATGTATCAAAAGTCTATTTTCCTGCCTTCCTGAATTCCCTTCAGTTCCTTCAAATGAATCTTTTGCTCCTTTATGCATCAGTCCTGTACCTGCAAACCTTCTCTTCCAGGCATTGCTGGGAATGTTTCAATTTCAGGTTCTGATTGAGTCAGCTTTTCCACCACTGTGAATAAAAGACCTGACAAGAGCATTTTAGGAGGAAAAAATTATTTGGGGCTCATGGTTTCAGAGGTCTCAGTCCATAGACCACCGATTCCATTGCTCTTAACTCAAGATGAGGCACAATATCATGGCAAAAGAGGTGGAGGAAAGCAACTCAGGTATGACAATTGGGAAGTAGAAAGAGAGCTCTATTCACCAAGGACAAAATATAAACTCCCAAAATCATGTTCCCAGTGACCTACCTTCTCCAGCCACACCCTACCTGCCTACAGTTGCCACCCAGTTAACCCATATGAGTAGATGAATCCACTGATTGGGTTTAATTGTTTCACTTCTGAACATTTTTGCACTATCTCACATGTGAGGTTTTGGGGAACACCACGTATCCCAGCCACAGCGAGTCTTAAATCTTATTTCTACAAAACCTCTTCTCACCCCACTAAACTAAGTAGTTCTCTGTATTAGGATAAATATGGTTGCTATGACAAATAGACTTCAACACAAAAATGACACAAACCCAATAGAAGTTTGTGACTCACTCCTGTGGAATCCAACACAGGATAACTTCAGGGTATAGGCTGATCTGGTCTCCAACCTCTTCAGCACATGGTTCCTAAGATCATCATAATTAACTCCATGTCAGTCAGTTGGATCAGGGTAAGGCATAGAGGAGCATATATGGGAGGTTTTGTGGATCAAACCTGAAATTGACACTTATCACATGTCATTTCCATTGACTCAACACCAATCATACATCCATGCCTAAATGGAAAAAAAAAAAAAAAAACAACTGGGAAATATAGTCCATCTGCACCCACAGAACAGAAACAGAATTTGAATTTGTGCACGAAGGTGGCAGAATACACCACAAGGCCCGTCCATTCCCCCTTCATTATTTTTTGATAGATCCTGACACTTCTCTGTCACAAAGCCCAGCATACTTGTGATATGCCAAGCTTATAAAGTCTATGAAGGCAGGGCCTGGTTTGACTATTCCCCATCATATCTTCTGGAAAGCATGCTCTCTGTATTATATTGAACCATGTGAAATTGCTATTTGGATGGTCATAAAATGTCCAATGTCACAGTAATGTCAAAGAGCAAGCTTGAAGGCACATCCTTGGCAAATGGATTGCTTAAGAGAGCATCTCACACAGGTGTGTGGAAAGCTGTTGCACAGCACCCAGATGCAGTCCAACTTGCTTCTTTCTTCTGGTCTCAGGCCCAGGCAGGCAATTTAAACCCTTGCCAGAGAAACACTTGAAGATCATCGTGTTTTATGGATTAACTATGAGGTCATGCAGCCTGTGGAAACTCAGGAGAGCTGGGGTGTGGAGGCTCACACACAGACCTCCACTTAGCTAATGAGGAAGCTTCGTCATGCATGATAATGAATGACAGCCCTTCGGTTCTAACCCAATTAAATATGCATTTGTTCGGCATCTCCTACTTGCCAGGCATGGGTCTAGAACCAAGAGATGATTCTTTCTTTTGAGGAGTCCCTTGTAAGGGATTCACGGTCAGTTTGTTTTGGAAATATTCCTTTGGCTGTTCTCAGAAGAAAGGGCAGGACTAAAGAAAGAAAATGCATCTGGGATTACTATCCAGACAAAAGATGGTATCCCATTTTTTTTTACCTTTCACAACTCACTCTTTCTTTCCGTTTCTTTCTTTTTCATCTTTTCTTTCTTTCTCTTTTTTTAAGGGGAAGAGGTTCAGAAAGAAGGGTGGTAATAGGAAGGGTAAAGGGGTTAGAGAAGTCCAGTCATTCGAAGAGGAAAGCTATGATCCTTGGTCCTTCACTTACTAGTGAGAAACACAGCTAAGGCTCAGAAAGGGGCATTGGCTGTGCAAACAAATGTCCATGAATGAGTGTTCTACGCTTGGAAGGTACTTCAGCAAAGTCCCCTACTCCTTTCCACTCCCTTAAAATACAGAGACTGGTCACAGAAATTCAGAAACCCTAGGATCGTAAGCATGTCAGAATTGAGGTTACACAGTCTTTTCTTGGCATCTACTTCCATAAGCAGCCTCCACCTTAATCCTTCTGAGTATGGTGCTGGAGAAAGGGGAGGAAAGGCCACTCCAGGGGGTGTGCATTCTGTCATTTGTCAAGCAGGAGCAGCCTTCTTGCTGGGTCTTTGTTGCTCCCAGGCTCTGAACTAAAAATAGACTTTCCAAAGAAAGCTCCCTTTAGGTGGTCCTACCAAGGCAATTTACATTATCAGCTCCAAGCTTCAAGACTCTTTTGGAACACTCCTGCATTTGATGTGCTCCATTTTTTTTTCCTTCAGGGATCCCTGCTTTTTTCACAACAGACTCCAAGGAAAAACTCACCATAATCATCTCAAATCTGGAGCCAGGAAATAGGACAAGAGGTGGGGGTTGGATCAGTATAGTTTAAGTGCCCTATAAGTTCTAATCAGATTCACTGAATAGGGATGTCAAATTCTTCTGCCCATTCTTTCTCCTATGTTAAAGTTAAAAATATCTGTGTATGAAATTATACTCCTGTAAGCTTTCTTCTAAATCCAGCGACTTTGCAGTGTGGCAATTCCCTTTTAAAGTACCAGGGACGATGAATCAGCTGCAGAGTGCTCCGTAATTGTCACTGTGGAGGCCACACCATAGAATAGAGACCCTTCAGGCAGCCCTCAGGTTGATTGAGATGCAGTATTCGCGTCATTCTAGGCAGTGTCAGAGAGCCTGGGACGGAAACCTGGCATCTTCTCTGCCTGCCAGGTTGTGGAGGCTGGGGGCTGCCTATGTGAAGTGCCTGAGCCCCTGGGGTAACTGATCACTCCGCAGTGCTGGCCCTGTGCAAGCCCTCTTCCAAAGCATGACTCTACAGACAAGTTCAGCTTCTAGTACCAAAGGACATGGGTAAAATCTGTCACATTAGAAAAAGAGCTTTCAAAGACAATTTCATTATTTGCTCATTTTGGCAATCTCACAGGATGAATTAAATTTCAAAGATGAGGAACTGAAAATTCCAAAGACTTATCTTGGTTCAAAGGTGCCTAAATTTCAAGCATCAGAGTACAGGAAGTGAAATGGATTGTTATTCTAGTAGTAGGTCTTTGCATTCAGAAACAAGATAGCTCCTACCATTAAAACTCCCAACTTTGTCCTCCATTTACCGATTCAGCAGTTACAGACTAAGTGCCTAGTGTCAGCATCAGGCGTGAAGTAATTTCGTTGCTGTTGTTTGTTTCATTTCACTCATTATATATAAATTCTTCATAATACATAAAGCCTAGTTTTTAAATGTTTTTAAAATCATTCTGGTTGTGTGAATGGGATCCTTTTTTCTGAATTGTGTTTCTCATTTATTACAGGTAGAAAGGAATACTATTGGTATTTCCATTTTAAATTTCTAACCCACCACCCAACTAAACTTGCTAAAGGATTGGGATAGTCTTCAAGTTATCTCCCTTGTGCTTTTCAGAGAGACAATCATGCTATCCAAAATAAGAATGCTCTTTGTCTTTATCTATTTTCTGCTGCTCTAACAGAAAACCACAGATTTTGTCATTTATTAAAAAATAGACGTATATTCAGCTTATGGTTCCAGAGATGGGCAAGTCTAAGTTGCAGGGGCTGTTTCTGGTGAGGGTCTTCTTGCTGCATCATCCCATGAAGGAAGGGCAAGCAAGCACCCATAGGGGAGCATCAAGAGGAGGCTGAAGTTACAACAACTCCACTCTTGTGCCAACTAAACCACACTCACAGCGATGACGTTAATGGATTAATAAGGCTAGAGCACTCTTGACCTACTCACCCCTTAAACATCTGGCCTAGTAACACTGTTCCAATATTAATTACATTTCAATAAGAGTTTTGGAAGGGACTTCAAACCATAACATTATTACTTTCAAAAGGGTCTCTATATATCTCTGTCTCTTACATTCTTCTCTTTTTGTCTCCCCTAAATGCTTTCCTTAATTATTCTGTCATGTATTGCTGGGGAACAAAAGGTTCTCTCATGCTAGAAATGAGGATACTTGATGTTTAAAGGAAAACACAACATTTCTAAATTTCATTGGCTTTTTGGTCAAAGGATGGGATAAAACCTGCTGTAGCCAGATTTTAAGAATTAAGTTTAGAGGTTAGAGTCTTCCTGGGAAAGCTGGAGGTAATAGCCACATCTATGCAAGTTTCTGATCAGCTGGTGAAGAAGAGGCCCCTCTCAGCTCTGTTCCTGTTCTTTTTGGAACAACAACAACAACAACAAAAAAAAACCATCTTGTATGCAGACAAATTTCAGGAACAATCAGAACACAGCAGTGGCCAACACAACCCTTGACAGAAGAGCAGACCCCATCGCCCAGCAATACATAGAACACTTCTCCAGACATCCACATCAGCTGGCTTATCCTGTATGTTTCTAGTGGTTGGTCCCCAAATAAAGTCAGTACCCTCTTGAGGCAAGACATGGCAGTATTGAATGGCAGGCATGTGAGCTTGGAGTTCATCTGAATGGGCCCAAACCCTAAGGCCCCACCACTTCTTGCCTGTGAGACCACTTAAGAAAATTATATACCCTTTCTGTGCTTCAGTTTCCCTAGCTCTAAAACAATGTTAGCTTGTAGCAGGGCTTTAGGTAGGTTACATTAGTAAATATATGTCAAGTGCTGAGGATAAGGTCTTGCTCGTGGTATGCGTTCCACAATTGTAGGCTACAATAGTGCCTGGCAAGTGAGCCTCTTAGGAGCTAGAGCTTTGACACGCTTAGGTGGTCAGTCTTTGGTGGACAGACGTTTGGAAAGATCCAAAAAATTTTCCACTACCTTTCTAAGCTTTATTTCCTTCTTTGTGGAGTGAAGAATACCATCCTCATTGAGTTACCATGAAAATTACTTGAAATAATGTGTATAAAGAGATGGAATGGCAAGGAACTAAAGATAGCTTCTTTTCCACTCAATGGCTTTATTGGATCATACGTTCCATGAGGTAGAGACACATCCCTATCTCTGAACACATTAAGGATTATAATATGTCCATGGAAAAAGCATGGAGATGGTTTTTAGGGTATCCAACTAAATAGGAAACCATTGTGTTAAAATACATTCATCTTTTGCTCTGCAATAGAACCTATTTCTTGAAAGAAACTTGACTTTGTTCTTGACAGTTTTCCTTCAAAGGAGTGATTTAAGGAATGATTTAAGGTTAAAACCATTTTCCAAGATATAGGTAAGGTTTGAAAGGAACTCAAAAGATAATAGAATAACAAGATTAGTAACATCAGAAGAGCCATTTGCACCCCTACAAGATCAGAGAAGGACCATACCAAGAGCCTGGAAGGAGACAGTTCTGTCGGGAAAAGTCTCTTTGGGATGAGCAGTAGTGAGCTGCAGTCAAGCAGTGAAGTTAGCACAGGTAAGATGCACACAAGGAGCCAGAAAGATAAATATTTGAGTTCTTTCTGTCTTAACCTCCTTCAATCTTCTACTGGAGTTCTCCAATGGTGGAACTCTGTCAGAAATCATATGAGATGAGAGAAGACTTTCCAGATTTAGAAAATTAAGAATACAGGACACACAAATAAATTTGAATTTCATATAATCAATGTATAAATTTTTAGTATAAGTATCTCCCATTAAGTATTTGGACGATGCTTATACTAAAGATTTGTTCATTGTAAAATGCAAGTTATAACTGGGTTTCCTGTATTTTATGAGATGATCTGGATGGGAAACTATTGATAAATTCCTCATAAATCAACCTGCTGAGCAGAGAACAGATGGAGAGGAATGGAAAGAAGATAATCAGACATGGCCATTAGCTCATGTCTGGCATGGATTGGTTGGGAACACATTATCTTCACACTCTGTGTCCATTCCGAAAGGCCCTTCATCTGCTCCAAAAAAAGCTCCTTCTCGTGGCGTTCTCCAGTTTTGTTCTTTCCAGTTCCCATCCCTAGATGTTTTCCAATAAATCTTTCTCACCTCTAAGAAGGAAAATACTATTAAGTTGCTCCATCCATAGTCTCTCTGAGAAGATTTTGCTTTACCACTATTTTTCCAAGAAATGGAGTTGAATGTAGATTTTTATTAGACTGAAATTGATAGACTTTGCAAAGTCTACCATATTTCCTCTCTATTGAGTGGTCTTAAGAAACTCTTCCTGGAGCCACAGCTGTGGACTGAGAGAGACAGGGTGAAGGTATACATAGTGCTTGATTTTTAAATTATATCTTTCCTTCATGGGTCTTCGTTATTAATATTGTTATTGATAATTTACTTATACAGCTTGTTTGCATTTATGCAAACAGGAAGCAAGGAGGGATGGAGGGAGGCAGGAAGGAAAGAAGAAAGGACAGAAGAGGAAAAATACAACTAAAAATATTGACCTTTTAATTAAGTAGTGATTTTTGAATAATGCTAGTTAATAATGGAAAACTGACTCTTTGGTACTAATTCAGAGCAGAGTGTTATAGTCACTCACTGAACCTTAATTTCCTAAATTTTAAAGTGAATTTGTAATACCTAAATTGCAGAGCTTTAGTGAGACTAGAAGCAGAATATAAAGAAACTAACATGTTTAAGCACAAAATAATTGCTTATTAGCATTATTAATAGAGTTGTCACCTAATGATGTGCCATTTTAACATTGTTATGTTCTATTGCTATGACACAATTATACTGCATGCATTCTTTTTCAAATTAATAAGTTAAAAAATCTGATGAATGTAATGGTAAAATCCCTTTTGATCCCTGGTTCTTGCAAACAAAAGATAAACTCTAAAATTGCCAGTCTCCAAGGATCACAGAGTAGAAATTAAAAGGCCAAATACCTGTCCATATTTTGGTTTCTGTTTTAGAAATTATGTCTAATTTTTGAAATATGCTATTTTACATATATTCCTCTAGGTATTAGCCATTTTGTCTATAATTTTAGCAATGCTAATATTTAATTTATGTGTTCAGTGAATGAATAACATTATTCAGGCATTCACAAATAAAATAGGTCTAAAAAGTTCATCAACACTTTGATATAGCTATATTAGTAAGGAAATGGGCAAAAGGGTGATCACATGGAAATTTCCTTATGAGGAAACTTACGGAATTTTTAGAACCTCAAACTAGACAATTAACAATGTAGGCAGTTGCAGGCTGGTGAAGACAACAGGAAACAAGAATAGAATTATGGTGCTGGAAGACTGCAGGATGGATGGTAAAGAACATCTCATGGAAGCTCCTGATTTGGCCAAAAAGGAAACAGAAAGGTAGGGCAGTGAAAAGATTTGTCATGTTATTTATACCATGCCAAATTACCCCTGGGTTTATGTTAGTAGCTATCAAAACTCTTAATCTGCATCTACATCCTTTTAAGTGAGGGTGACCAATGCTCTAATTTGTGAGGATTTAATAATGTCAGAGCTGGGCTGGAGAGGTGGTAGGTGGTTATGGTGCTTGCCTGGTATGCACAAGTACATGAGTTCAAACCCCAGCACCCACGTGCACAACTAAGTGTCAGAACAACAAAAGCCATGTGAAAAATTGAATAAAATTGATTCTCTCTCTCACTGTCCTTCTCTCTTAAAAAAATTAATAATGTCAGAGGAAAAGATCGTATGTGAGAGTGTTGTTTTTGTTTTATCTTCTATACTGGAGATTGGATTCTTGGGTGTTGTAACACTCAGCTGCAGCCCCAGTCCTTTTTATTTTTTTATTGGAGACAGGATCTTGCTAAGTTTCTGAGTCTGACCTTGAACTTGTAATTCTCCTGCCTCAACCTTACTTAAATAGTTCAGATAACAGTCTTGGCTTAGCGATGTTTGAACTTTTGTTTTCCAAGTTAAAAAAAAAAAATGTCCTCATGAAATGACACCATAGGAAGAGCATTACCCTGTGAGTTAAAGGTAGAGGATTTCTTCTTCATTTCCTGCAGATGTCCTTGTTGTATCTGCTCTTGATTTAATCACTAAGCTCGGGTTGTTATAAAATATCAGGGATGATAAATGCCTATAACAGATTACTTCAACTGATTCTGAGAAGAAAAAACAAGTGGATGTGCCCAAAACACATTGCCAAAGCAAACTTTTAATGCACCCTAGTGAAGGAAAATATTACATGGAATACTACATAGCGGCACACGTGGGACCACCTGAATGGAAACTGTTATGGTGCAAAAGCTCACATTTGACACAAGGCAAGAAAGTTTGATAGTAAAATGATTGGGTTGTAAGAGTTTTAACATAATCAGTGCATTAAGAACCTGATAGTATTAACATGGTGGTAACTATAGGCAGGCAGGGTGAGGCTGGAGGAGGTGAGCTCCTGGGATCATGCCTCTGGAATTTATATTTTGTCCTTGTTGAGCAGAACTCTGTTTCCTATTGTGATGTCCTGAGCAGCTTTCCTCCACCACACTCCTCTACCCCAATGTTCTACTTTACCAAGCTCCAAGAAACAGAGCAGGCTGCCTGCAGACTGAGACCTCTGAAACCCTGAGACCCAACCAAAATAAACTTTTCCTCCTTTAATTGTTCTTGTCAAGTCCTTTGTTGCAGCAGTGAAAGGCTGACTAAAACAGTAATGTACACCACAAAGGAACTGGAAGTCCTCGTCAGCTGTGGTTCTCTGAAAGGGCTCAGTAAAATGGAAGGAAGTTTGGAAGGAAGCAGATTGAACCTAGGACATTTGAGTTTTTAGATGCAGCCCACCATGCCACTGGATTTGTAAGACTGAGTAAGATAGTTGGCTTCCCTCTTAGTAAACTGGGGCTAATAACGATTAAAATGGGATTCGTATATAGTAATCACTCAAAATTATTGTTTACCAAATTTATTATTTTACTATAATAATTTCCCAAGATTATTGCATTAAATAAAAATATGCGTGTGAAATCCTCATAAATTGCTGAGCATTGTGTAAAAATAAGGGTCTTGTAGATAACAGCACCGGTAAACAACCTACCTGTATTTGCCTGAACCTTCAAACTTCAGGCAATTGAAAAATTTTCAGCCTATAAGCACTAAGCGAAAAATTTTAAATGCAAAATCAAAGTACTTTCTTTCACAACGATTGCAATTAGGAAAAAAGCTATCCACGTACATGAGTAAAGACTAGATGAGAACACAGAAAGAAGAAAAGAATTAGATTTGCTAATGAGAGTAGAAATGTGGATTATTCCTTTCGTTTTTTCTAAGTATTTGATTTTTCCTTTGAGTTAAAATATCATCCATTCAAAACTAATAAAATGCAGAAAGTTAAGCTAAAAATTGAGATTCATATTGGGGAACACAGATATTCTGTCAATATTGTAGATGATAACAGTAACAGTTCACTTCATCAAGAGCTTCCCATGAATTAGGCTTGGTGCTGAGTACTTTCATGCATAGATCTGTCTGTTCATCACAGTTACACATGAAGAAACTGAAAGTCAAAGATTAGGTAGCCGACCATTGTCTCCCTGTTGGCACATGTACAATACAAAAGTGCTTCATGTAAAACTCCGCGGGATAAACATGGGTTCATTTAATCTGAGAAGTACAAATGGTGTTCTACCAGCCTTTTGGTGATATCAAAATATAAAGAAAAATTTAAGTCACTGATCTGAGCATTTTAATTTATGTCTCATTTGCGTCTTCATCTAGCATGAAGTGCTGAATTTCTAAAGGAGTGGGAACAGGTGCAGCTCTCGTTGCAGGAGCAAATGAGGTACAAAGCAGTAGCATTGTGTATGGGGCAAATGAGACATGGTACAGTGACACTTTTGTAGCCTTGCTCTATTGCCTACACGTACACGCTGCATGTCCAAGGTCAATTGAACCAGTCACATGACCATTGCCATCACCAGCATTATTATATTTGTAGCAAAGTCACTCTAAAGTCCTTTCTTATCTGCCCATCTAATTTTATTTTCCTACTTTTAAAAAAGCTAATGTGTACACGTAGGTGATACCAAAAATAAATGATGAACTTCTCTGTTATTTGGAGGACAACACCAAAATGGTTATCATTGCCTTATTCCCAGGAGTTGAGAATTTTTACAGGTGATTGAAGTCTGCATTGCTAACTGTCCATAGCCTTATTGATTCTACATCTTAACAATCAGTTTAGTTCACTGGACTCAGCGGTGCACACCTGTATTCTCGGCAGTTTGGGAGGCTGAGACAGGAAGATTGCAAGTTCAAGGTCAGCTTCAGAAACCTAGCAAGGCCCCAAGCAATTTAGTGAGACCATCTCAAAATTAAAAATAAGAAGAGCTTGAGATGTGGTTCAGTGGACAAGCACTCCTGGGTTCAACCCCCGGTACCTCCGCCCACCCAGAAAGAACTAAAGATAGGAAGAGAAGAAGGAAAGAAGGGAAAGGAAGAAAAGGAAGGAAGAAAGGAAGGGAGGAAGGAAGGAAGGAAGGAAGGAAGGAAGGAAGGAAGGAAGGAAGGAAGTTGATTTCAAGTAGGTAAATTATTATAACATTCCTCAACAAGAAAGTTTTTAGTGAAGATCTTAAACCAGAGACTGGGCCAAGAATTGGAGGTATAGATAATAATTTTCCATAATCTCTGCCTTAATCTAGAAAGTAAACACAGTATTGCGATAAATGTGTCATGATAATTTTACAGAACAGGGGTGCACAGAGACGGTGAAGACTTGTTACAACTTTGAAGGAGTAGGGGTTTCTAAAATAAGGAGAAGGCAAAAGATCCCTCCAAAAATTGGGGTAATATTCTTTTTTAAAAAACCTATGAAGAGACCTGTTTTTCAGAGGTGCCGTAAAATTGGATTAGGGACAGGGGCTTTGGAATCAGTGTTCAAGTCTGGCTGTTACTTACTGACTATAGTAGATTTCAAAAAGCAACCGAAAATCCTTCCACTCTATATTTTAATTTTTCAGTTTCTCCAATCAAGAGGTGGAGTCTATTTCTTTACCCTTTGCATCTAACCTTTGCCACGTCACTTGCTTTGTGATAAGCAGAAGCTTGGCTAGAACTTGAACATTCGTTAGGGCTTGTCCATTCTCTGCATTCTTGGAAACTTTATACTACTATGTGAATAAGCCTGAGCTAGACTACTGGAGGACAAGGGAGAGGGTGACATGACAGATGACCTCCAACGTGTATGTTAATCCTGCAAGACTAGCAATGGAATTGCCCAGCTATGCCCATTCTAGTACCCATAGACTTCTGAACTGAATAAATGTTTGCTGCCTTAAGCCCAAATTTTGGTATGTTTTGTTATGGAACAAAAGCTAACTGGCACACTCAGTGATTTTGAATAATTTTTTCACCTCTTTAAACATGGGTCTCCTCGTGTATGGCATGGAACTAATAATAGTCATTTCCTCTTAGGTTACTAAGAATATTAAATAAATAAAGCATGTGAAGTACTCAGCATAGTGCCTAGCACACAGGAAACCCTGGATAAATAGCAGCTAATGATATGATTATGTTCTTATAAACAGGATTCAGTTAAGCCTGAGGTCGGGGTGACCCTATGGATGCTATATGCTCTGTACCTACTACAGCCACATGATTGCCTGGGACAGATTTTAAAAGCAAATGGTGGGAGTTTTATTGCCTGGTATTTAGGCTTACCTATGTGTTTACTATATCAGCTAATAAGTTTAAAAATTGATAACTTATGCTTGGTACTGTGCTGTGTTTTTGAGGGGTTTCCCTCCTAAATTCATCATCTTTTTTTTTTTAACCCTAGCCTCTGCTCAGCAAAGTCTTAGCAGCCGCATATTCTGTTTTCTCTGACTTCAGTTGCGTGTGCGCATTCCTAATTCATCTCTCCCTCTCCCGGGAGAAGCATGGGGGGAAATAGCAGTTAACTAGATCACAGGAAGGATGTGTGGGTTTGCTAATGGCCTCTGGAAAAAAGAGAGTAAGTGCTAAGTAGCTCTATTCTTTCCACTTCTCTATCTTTGAACATCAAGCCTAACAGAATTAATTTTCTAAAAATTAAAGCTCTGTCCTAATGGAACACAATTAGGAAAGCATGCAAACCTTCTCATCTCAATAGTGTAGATTTAATTTCTTTTAAGTAACTTCAAGTAATGTCTAATAGCTATGAGTGCTTATATTCCAGCTGATGTCAGAAATTGACAGAGGTTTAAACTAGCAGCAATTAAACTGTAATGCATTTAGAAAAACTTCCTCTTTTAAATTATTTATATACAAATATTTCACAAGTACCTTTGAACTAGGCTTCAGCTGACCCTCTGTGCTCTCCTTAAAGGTGAAATGTTGCTCCCTGAAAATCTTGTTCAAGATGACTAGCTTATCCTTCACAATAAAACTATAAAGAGAATCTTTAGGAATGCGTTTACAAATGATTGTTTCCTGATAGACAACAAAAGTATTTTGGCATCATTCTGAGGATCATCTGAACCTAAAATATTAACAAAAGAACTCATGTAAGGGCTCCAAAAACCAACTGCCAGCCACAAGACAATTAATGAGGGAGCTTTTTGATGAGAACCTTGTTTATGTCTGTAACATCCAATTTGTTTGAACTAATTTATACCACAGGCTCCAATTATGTGCGCCTGTAAATGAAAGATAAGGTGCTTAAGTCACAAGAACGTGCCTGACTATCTGAGTTCTGAGTCTTTCTAGGGTGCTGCTCAATTAGAAGGTCACATAGCATCGAAGAGCATACCTTTGCAACCACAATGCCTTCACTTAATAGTTCTATCATCTTGGTCAAGTTGTGCCACCCCTCCTAGCCATAGGATCCTCATCTGCAAAGTGGAAATAATATTGTCACTGCCTAGACTTAAGTGAGATAACGCAATAAAAACACTTACATTACCAACACTCAGTCCAAGCTTGCTGCTGTTGGGTGGTATGTTTGAGCCTGGTTGAAATGGTCTCTGTGATACAAATAGGATGGTTCCCATCACTGTTTCAGGACCTAACAATCACTGAGGGTGGACCCTTTAAGACAAGACATTCCAGTGGGATCTCTTGTCAGGTTGCATGTGACCAAACACTATCATTATATAACATTGTATATAATCTGGTACTGTGTGATATGGAGTTAGGGGGAGTAATTCCAAGAAGAAAGGGATTGCCCAGAGTGGAGGACAGTTGCCAGGGACATGTAACTAATTCAGGTGTCTAAATACACCTGCAAGATGCAACAGAGTAATATCTAGAAGTGGACCCTCTGCACTGGTCAATCCCACATCTGATATCAATGGAAAAGAAACAGAGTGACCATGGAAGGAACACTGAAGCTGTGGGGATTATGTGCTGGTGCCTGTCATAGGCACAGAGTCAGATTATGATGAGAGAAATCCGTGAAACACACTGTTCTAACACTGACTCTGTTCCTACCCAGTCGCCTGGACTATTTTTACATGTAAGAACATTGACTGGAAACTATTGATCAAAAAGATGATTTATTATAAAAGAGAAGAAACATTAAGGAATCACAGAGCATTCTGGGAAAATGCCACCATGTGTTGCTACGGTTGTTATCAGTCACATGGAGTTTTAAACAACGGAGTCACATCTTCATTAATGCATGGTAATTCACAGTATTCTTTCATTACAATTTCCAACAGATAAAGTTTACCACTTTTCCTTCTATTCTAAGATGGCTGTTCTTTTCTTCAGTTAGATATATTTGTGTAACTGCAGGCAAAGATTTCCCGTGTGATGAAATACACATTCTCTCCTTTCAGAAGTCATGTCAGTTTCGTAACTGAAATTTTTTATGACGTAGTTTTGTCTCTAACTGATGTTTAGCATTGATCCAATTTCCAGGGGTTCCCATTCCAAGAAAGAGGAGCAGCCTCACATCATCTCCAGGAAACCACCCTGGCACTCGATCTGCCGAGGATGTGCAGGTTTTAGTGCACTTCTCCTACAGGGTGGGATTAAAAGAAAAAAAGAAACTCTGAACTTCAAATTCAAAGTTTGTCAATGTCCACTGTTACTGATTGTTCTGTAATTGTTCTGATTTCTCCAACTTCAGAATTATGATTGATCCACACTGCAGCGATGCTCAATGAAAATAACCTTAATTTTAAAATAATACGAATTTTCTTTAAAAGATTCTTTTATGTAAAAAATAAATATAAACTACTCAACTATTGTGATTCCCTAGTGTATCTTCCTGATCATATAATAATTCTCTTTTAGACTCATAATTTCAATGACATCAGGATTAAAAAGAATTCAGGGGCTGGCTCAGCAGTTGTAGTGCTTGCCTGGCATGCGTGAGGTCCCAGGTTCAAACCCCAGGACCACATACACAACTAAGTGTTGAGAAAACAAAAGCCAGATGAAAGTCTTTCCTCTCCCCGCCCCCTCATTCCTTCTCTCTCTCTTTAAAAAAAAAAAAGTAATTCAATCGGTCACTTACATCTATCTCATCAAGAATATAAATGTGACTAGTGGAGCTCTCCAAATTGTACTTCCTGAGAAAAGTGTACATATACAATAGAGAGAAATAGCAATGTTGCCTCTAATTTGATAATTTTAAAAAAGAG
Organism: Aplodontia rufa; assembly: GCA_004027875.1. Classification (NCBI taxonomy): domain Eukaryota; kingdom Metazoa; phylum Chordata; class Mammalia; order Rodentia; family Aplodontiidae; genus Aplodontia; species Aplodontia rufa. The sequence goes on from PVKS010019751.1 coordinate 22,087, forward strand.
GGGGGGGACAGTGAGAGAGAGAGAGAGAGAGAGTCAATTATCTTCAGTTTTTTATGTGGCTTTTGTTGCTCCAAGACTTCGTTATGTACGTGGTGCTAGGGTTTGAATTCTCAAACTCGCTCATGCCAGGCAAGCACTGTAACCACTGAGCCACCGCTCCAGCCCTCTAATTTGATACTTTGAAACAAGAGTCACATGTGTTTTTAAAAGAAAAAAGATTTTCTCCAAAAACTCACACAAAGCAGTTTCTTAATATTTTCCCCCTGAACAGGTGCTAATTTCATTGTCCATATCTTTTCTTCTTCTTACAAGAGGGGTGTGGGAGACAGGGAATTAAAGGTTAGAGACTGAGAAGAAAATGTTGAAAACAGGCGTTTGATAGCACTTAGTGGAATGATAAGTTCAAGAGTGTTAATCATCTGCTCCATTATCTTATTGGTGAAAGGGGGAAATATGCATTGGATTAACTTTCCAGGGTTTTTTCCAACACGAATGATCTAGGACTGTTATGGTTGAGATATGAGGTTTCCCCTGAAAGCTCATGTACGAGACGATGCAGGAATGTTCAGAGGTGAAGAGATTAGATTGTGAGTGCTATAAACTGAACAGTAAACTAAAAGAGTTAATTCCACCATGAATTCCTCATATTGGGCCCAAAGCTATGGAATCAGATGATTATATACTGAAGCTATGAAACCCTGAGACAAATAAACTTTTCCTCCTCTATGTTGTTATTAACAGGTTTTTTATTTCAGTGATGAAAATCTAACTAACATAGAAATTGATACCAAGAGGTGGGGGCTTTGGTAAGACTACCATGACCACGTGGTTCAGAAGCATTTGGAACTGGTTTGCAAGAAGAGTTTTTAAAAGTTTGAAAATGCATATTGGAGAGGTCTTAGAATGTTGTACGCAAAATTTAATGGGTGATTCTTGTGGGAGCTCCGGAGACCAGAATGCTGCTAGGACTGTGGGCAATAAAGACGGAACTCGTGAAGTTTCAGAGGAAGAGGACTCTTTTGGAAATTGGGCTAGAGTCCATTTGTGCTATGCTTTGGCAAATAAGTTGTCTACCATTTGCCAATGTTCTAAGACTTTTTAGAGGCTGAATTTAAACATGGTGGAGGAAATTTCAAGACAGTACAGCATTCAGGTGGTGGCGATGATATTGTTGATAACTTTTAGCCAAGTTTACTGTGGTAATCAGGAGTTGAGAGCCGAGTGGAAAGATCTGAAAAACTTGAAATTTGACCAGAAAAGTGCATGTATAACTTAGGCCAAGAAAGTTGAGGTTGCTGAAGAGATTATAGCCTTTAGAAACATGGTAATCATGCTAAACAGAGACAATAAGAATAATGTGTATCTCAAATATTGGCAAAACCACATCCACTGTAGGCTGAAAGGTGTATAAGTAAGAATTCCTTTGAGAAGAGACCATGGAGGGAACCCTGCTCTTACAGGTTGGTCTAAGAAGTTGTTTCCACATGCTCAGCTTCCCAGGCATTCAGAGGCTGCTGAGCCGTGATCCCAGGAGGTCCAGCTACTGCTCCAGATAGTGCTAGAACTGACATTGTGCACATGAAAATGGTTCTGCAGGAATGCAAGATGCTGAAGTGAGGAGGTCACGGAGGCTTCGGGTAAGATTTCAAAGGAAGGCCTGGGAGGCAAGATAACGTGTGGCATGGTTGTCAACACTGCAGGCAGCCTCTGACAGGGCAATGCAAGATGTGAGAAGGAAACTGAAAATGCAGTAAAGATCCCTTAGATTAAGAGATGCCAGTACCATGGAATGCCTGCCTCGTAAAGTTCAACAAGTCAAGAGGAAATAAGCCAAGATAGCGGCCATCTGGGCTGAACCCAGCAAGGTCGTGGGGCAGAGCTACACAGGCCTTTTGGAGAAAACATCATGCCATGTAATTCAGATATTGGGCATGAAGCTATAGGTTGTTTGCCCAACTGAATTTCAGTCTTATTTTGATTCCATCCCTTCTTTCTCTATGCGTCTATTACTCCCTTTTGGAATAGAAATGTTTACTCAGGATCATTATATTTTGGATATATGTGACTTGTTTTTACCTTTACAGGGGCTCACAGCTAAGGGCTTGCCTTGTATTTCATATGAGATTTATGGACTTTCAGGTAATGCTGGAGCAATTCCAGCCATGGGGACTCTTAGAAATGGATTAAATGGTGGCTTAGCAGTTTCGATGCTTACCTGGTCTGCACGAGGCAAACCCTAGCACCACATACACAATGAAATTTCAGAGCAATAAAAGTCACATGAAAAACTGAATAAAATTGATTCTGTCTGTCTGTCTCTCTCTCTCTCTCTCTCCCTATCCCTTCCCTCTCTCTTAAAAAAAAAAGAAATGGATTTGAATGAAGTCGAGAGAGCAGTAACTTCTCATTCTTGGGTCTTCATAAATGCTGTTCCTTATATCTGGAGTATTTTCTTCCCTTCAATAATACCCACACTCATATTCACCATCAATTCTTTTGCCTCCCTAGGTTTTCTTGGGAACTTTATTGAGGAATCATTTCCTTGGGAAAGCCTTTCTTAAATGCTAATTAGATATTTCCAGTTCCACACCTCACCTCTAGAATGAGAGCAATGGTGCTACATACTTTATCTGTCCCATTAGTTTACACACCATGTTACAGTGAATTCTCCCCTTATTTCCATTCTCACAATATCACAAGCCATAGTAAAGTAAGCATAATGTCTATTTTCATCATCCTTCTAAATTCACAGATTCTAGTGCAGTGGTAGAGCTAATGTTGAGTTGTTGATTAGCGTTGCTTAGTGAATCAATGAATCAATGAATAATGGAAAACAGAAGCAAACAAGTACAATGTATTGTGATAAATGTTAAAATACTACCATCTACAATGTGTCATAGGAATATAAACCAAAATAGGGCTTAAATGGATCCTTAAACCTGATCTTGATTGATGAAAAAGAAATTCAGGACATGGAAAAAGAAGACCAAGTCTGTTGAGTGTGAAATTGGTGGGTTCAAAGGGAATGGTGAGTGAAATTAATTTGGAAGTGTATGCAGAAGCCAAGTAGTATAGATCAGTCTAAGGAGCTTGTAAAACAACATATTTTGTAAAATGCAAAAGAATTAAGGCCAGATTTGTGTTCTGCAATAGAAATTCTGTTAGCCACGTAGGGAAGCAGAGTGTAGGAGACTAGTGATTGGAAACATGGTACAGAAAAGAAAATATGAACCAAAGACCTAAGACAGCAGAAATCAAAACCTCCTTGAGATTCCCTAATGATTAATATTCAAGTTTCTTAATTTTTTCCAGATCAAATATGTTGAGCTTCCTCTAATTAACTGTTCTTCTTGGCTATTATACTTTTGAGTTCCAGATTTTCATTTGATCCTTTTTTCATAATTTCTTTTTGTTGGTATACTCTATTTGATAAGACACAGCTGTACCTTTTTTTTAATTCTTTAAACATGGTTTCCTTAATATGTTTTAACATACCTACATAGCTGCTTTGAAGTCTGGATGCTAAGTTCAACATTTGGACCCTTATATTGCAATTTCTATTTTCTGCTATATTTCTGTGTATGGGTTACATATTCCTGTTTATTTGAATGTCTTGTAAATTTCATCAAAAAGTAAACATTTAAAATAATATGTTGTAGAAAATTCTTATATGAGTCCTTCAGGACTCATTGTTACTTGTTTATTTGATTGTTTATTTAGTAATTTTCCTGAACTAGTTCACTCAAATCTATTTCACCCATACTTGAGCCTCTGGTAACACTGTTCAATGTTTCATTCATTTCACCTCTAAGATGACCCTTACAGGTCTTCACAAATCAACATAATTCAGCAGTTAGTCACAGATTGTTCAGTGATTGTATTGAAGTTCGCTGAAACAGCAAGATGTTAACTTTTCTTTGCCCTATGTGTGACATGGAGATTGCTTTCCTGTCCAAGGAACTTGAGTTTGCCCCACATTGTATTAACACACCATGATTTTATTACAGTAGTAGAGCTCAGACTAGCCTGGACAAGATAGTTCCATCACAAAAATAGGAAATGCAATAAATATAAGTGAATTTAAAAGATATACCAGCATCATACACACAGAAAAGTTTACCACCTGAAAAAAAGTGCTGAGTCCCACCTATTCAACCTCCTCCATATCTCTCAAACTTTGTCAGCTTATGCTCTTCTTATACCTATACAGTTTTGCATTTTCCAGAATGCCATATAATTGGAGTTATATAGCACTTTGCCTTTTCAAACACCTTTAATTTCATGATGTGCGTATAAGGTTCCCCCATGTCTTTCCAAGGCTCGATAGCTCATTTCTATTTTTAATGTGTCATATGCTATTGCATGAAAGTACCAACTTGTTTACCCATTCAACTATTAAAGGCTATCTTAATTGAATCCAGCATTGGACAACTATGAATAACATATAGAAGTCTTTATTAGTCATCATGCTTTCAAAACATGAAGGAAAGAACAAAGAGTGTGATTTCTGGATCATGTGGCAAGACTATGATTAGCTTTGTAAAAAATTCCACACTGTTACAAAGTGGCTGCACACATCTTGCATTCCCAAAGCAACAAGTGAGTGTTCATGAAGCTCCACACCCTCATTAACAATTGTTACTGTCAGTTCATTATTTTAGTCATTCCAATGAATGTGCAGTATTATGCCATTTTTTTGTTTCAATTTGCAGTTTCATGATGAGAAAGGACATTGAGTGTCTTCTCATATGCTTATTTTCCATCCATCTGTGTGTATTCTTTGGTGATATATCTGTTCGGATATTTTTAATTGGGCTATTTGTTTTCTCATTTCTGAATTTTAAAAGTTTTTTTTTTTTGTTTTTGACTTTTCATTCTTTTTTTATTGAGAGATTTATTATAGAACAACCATACAAGTTTTTAACAAAATAATATAAAATGTGTATAGATTCTGGATATTAGAATTACCCCCTAGGAGTGCCCCCCCCATTTACCCACCATTATCCCTCCCTTCCCCTTCCCACAATATCTCTAAAAAAGGACTATGTTGTATAACATTCACCTTATCTGGATTTAACACATGCTACTAGACGACCTCTAGTTCCAGCCTCCACACATAGTGGAGACATTCGACCTTTGGTTCTCGGGGTTAAGCTGATTTTAAATCTGTTGTACACAAGTCTTTCACCACATGTGATTTGGATATTTTGTCCCAATCTATGACTTCTCTTTTCATTGTGTTAACAGTATCCTTTCAAAGCAGAATATTTTAAGTTTAATAAATACTATTATCAATATTTTATTCCATGAATTTTGCTTTTGGTTTTCCTCTGTTTTTGTAGAAGTTTTCTGTTTAGGTCTGTGACCCATTTTGATTTAATTTTCATGAACTAGATTTATATTTTTGCATATGAATGTTCATTATCTAAAAGATTACTTTTTTTCCAATGTGCTGCCTTGCTCCATTGTCAAATGTTAGTTTAGTATACTTGCATGGATTTATTTATGGGCTCTCTATTCTGCTCCATTTTCTGTATCTATGCTTTCAAATATACCATGCTAATTTAATCACTACATGTTTTGATCCCTGTATCAGCTTTATTGCATGTTGTTAAGTTAGGTAGCATAATTTCTCAAATTTTGTGCTTCTTCAATATTGTGATGGCTCTTCTGGGTCTTTTGACTCTTTGCATAAATTTTAGAATCAATTTGTCAACTTGGCAATATCCTCAAAATAATTTGCTGGGATTTTGATAATAATTGTGTTGAAGCTATATATCACTTGGAAAGAATTACATTTTGACAATATTGAGTATCCCTATCCATGTATACAGAATATCTTTCCTTTTATGTAGATCTTCAATGATTTCTTTCATCGGTGTTTAAAATTTTTCCTTACATACATCTTGTCCATATTTTGTTAGCTGTATATCTAAGTCCATCTTTCTTTCTTTCAAGTTTTGCTATGTTTTGGATATGGTTTGTCAAACACATGTGCAGAACAGATTACATGAATCTGGTTCATATACTATAAATTTGGTCCCCAGTATAATGGCACTGAGTGGTAGTGACAATTTTAAGAGACTTGGCCTAGTGGGAAGTGATTGGGTCATGGTATATCACCTAATGAATTGTACTGAGAAACAGAGTTAATTCTTGAGAGACAGGGTTAATTCTCTGAAAGCTTGATTAGGCCTTGCAAGGCTGCATTCTTCATTGTGAAAGTGTGGATTGTTATGAAACTGGTTTCTCTCTCTCTCTCCTTTCCCTGTTTCTCCTTCCAATTTTGCAACCAAAAGTTGATCAATATATGGCCCTCAGTAAAACAAATATTCTAGGAAATGCCCTTGGACCTCTAGAACTCTGGACTAAACAAACTTCTTTTAAAGTAAATGTCCTAGCCTCAGATATTTTGACGCAGCCATATGCACGTGCGTACGCACACACACGCACACACACAATGTTGTGTTCTTTTTGCTAATTTTGCAGAGAATTTCTGCATCTGTGTTCATTGGAGATATTTATTGAGAAAATTTCTTTAATATTTTCACATGGCTTTGTTATTAGGATAAAGCTAGTGTTGTCAAATGAGTTAAAAAATGTTCTCTCTCCTTACAGATCTGGAACAGATCTTAGAAAATGGGTATCACTCTTCCTTAAATGTTTAGTAGAGGGGCTGGAGCGGGGGCTCAGCGGTTTCGGAGCTTGCCTGGCAAGCACGAGGACCTGGGTTCAAACCCCAGCACTACGTACACAACTAAGTGTTGGAGCAACTAAGGCCATGTGAAAAACTAAATAAAGTTGTTTCTCTCTTTCTCTGTCTCTCTCACTGTCCCTCTCTCTTTAAAAAAAAAAAATGTTTAATAGAATTCACCAGTGAAGCCATCTGGGCCTGGTGCTTCATTTCTGGAAGGTTATTAATTTTTTATTCAATGTAATACATGAAGACCTATTCAGATCATCTCTTTCTTTTGTGTGAAATTGGATAATATTTTTTTAAAGAAATTGGCTTATTTTATCTTCATTGTTAAATCTTCAGAAATAAGAGTTTTACTGTGATGTTTTAACATTTTCTTGGTATTCAGAAGACCAGTAATGATTCTTCTCTCATTTCTGATATTAGAATTTTCCCCCCTTGTTTAGTGTAGCTACAGCTTTATCAGTTGAACTGCTCTTTTCAAAATCAGCCTTTCTTGGGCTGAAGTGGTGGCTCAGCAGTTATGGAAGTTGCCTGGCATGCTCAAGGATGCGGGTTGGAACCCCAGCACCACTTATACCATGAAGTGTAGGAGCAATGAAAGCCACATGAAAAACTAAATAAAATTGATTCTCTCTTTCTCTCTCTTTCTCTCACTGTTCCTCTCTCTTAAAAATATCAGCATATCTTTTGTTGATTCTTCTCTGTTGATTTCCTCTTTTTGATTTCATTAACTTTTTTATTTCATTAACTTAATTTTTCATCAGTTCTTTCCTTCAGTTTGTTTTAGGCCTAAATTACTTTCCTTTTTTTAGATTCCTATACTGGAAGCTTAGATTCTAATTTTAGATTTTTCTTCTTTACTAATATGTGCATTTGAGTCTATAAATGTCCCTCTAAACACTGCTGTCACAGTATCCCACAAATTTTGATAAGTTGTTATTTCATTTTCAAATAGTTCAGAATATCTTTAAAATTTCTTTTGAAAAAAAATTTGACCTACATTTTACTCAGACATGTGTTCTTTAATCTCCAAATACTTTAGGACTTTCTAGCAATCTTTCTGATATGAATTTCTAATTTTATTCCATTGCTGTCTGAAAGATTTATGTACTTCTATTAATTTAAATTTGCTAAGACAAGTTTCAGAGGTGAGGTTTATCTTCAAGACTGTTCCATGTGACCTTCAGAAAAAATATATTTTGCTATTGTTGGATGAAGTTTTCTGTAAATGTCAATTCAATCCAGTTGATTGATGGAGGTGTTAAGTTCAACAGTATCCTTACTGATTTTCTGCCTGCTGGATCTATCAGTTAATGAATGTAGTGTCTTTCTTTATCCTTGACAATTTTCCTTATTCTGAAACTTTTTCTGGCTCAATTTGTTATTATTACTCTAGATTTTATTTGCTTAATATTATCTTGAAAGATCTTTCTCTATCCTCCCACTTTTGATTTACCTCTCTCTTTATATTTAAAGTGGATTTCCTGTAGTCAACATATAGCTGGGTCTTGATTTCTTATGAACTCTAAAGGTGATGGTCTTATAATTGATGTAGTTAGACTGTTTACAATTTCAGTGATTGTTGGTCCAATCGAACAGTAGCTCTCATGGCTGTTACTATTTTCTTTTTGCTGCACTTGTTCTTTGTTCGTGTGTGTGTGTGTGTGTGTGTGTGTGTGTTTATCTGTCTGTCTTCCACTCTTTTGCCACTTTCTCTAGCTTCATTGAACATTCTGCATAATTCCATTTTCTCTTTACAGATCAATTATCCTTCTTTCCAAGCAATTATGGTTATTCTAAAGTTTGCGATATACATTTATAACTAAGTTCATGCTCCAACCCAACGTTGCTTCATGAATAGTGAAATACCTTACGACACAGTATTTACTATTCCTCTTTTTCATTTTTTTGTAATATCACTGCCACTCATTTCATTATTCGTTTGCTATAATCACCCAATTCACCATTAGTACTACTTTAGCAAAAACATCTATTTTGCCAATTAGTAATAAAAATAAAAGGAGCTTGAGTGGTGGCTCAGCAGTTATGGTGCTTGCCTGGCATGCACGAGTATACAAGTTCAAATCCCAGCACTATGTATACAACGAAGTCTCAGAGCAATGAAGGCCATATGAAAAACTAAATAAAATTGATTCTTTCTCTCTCTCAATCTCTCTCTCTCTCTCTCATGCTCTCACACACACACACACACACACACACACACACACACACACACTGTCCCTCTCTCTTTCAAAAGAAGAAGAAAAGAGTTTATTCACCTTCACTTATTCCTTTTTCCACACTCTTCCTTTAGTTAAGTAGACCCAAATTTCTACCTTTTTTCCTTCTTTCTGGAAAATTTCTTTTCTCATTTCATGCAGGACAAGTATAATGTCAACAAATTTTGGAGGATAATTTCATTGGATTGAAACATTAGCATTTTTATTCATGCCTTCTTTCTTTCAGCAGTTTAAATATTTCATCCATTCCCTTACTTGAAAGTCTTATGAGAAGTAATTCTTATCTTTATTCCTTTACAAAATAATATTTTTGTTCCCCCTTCTTACAAGTATTATCTTTTCTTTGGCTTTTGCAATTAGAATATGATGTACCTAAATAGAGGGGTTTAGAAATTTTGTTGCTTGGTACTCTCTGAATGTTCTACAACTTTGATTTGATGTTTATCATTTATAGAGTTTTGGGCCAAAACTTTTCTCAAATGTTTTTCCTGCTCCTTCCTATTTTTTTCCTTTCACTGGTAGTTAAATTGCACATATATCTTCTGTAATTTTCCCAAACTTTTGGATATTCCGTTTTTTAAAAGTTATTATTTTTTCTCATTGAATTCTAGTTTGGCAAGTTCCTATTAAGTTATCTTCAATGTCATTGATTCTTTCTTTAGTCCTGTCCTATCTAGCTGATCAATGGTTATTGATGCTATTTGAATTAAACGTATTCCTCATTTCCTTTGAAGTGTTTTCTTGTTTCTATGAGTTACATTGGATCCTTTCTTAGTGCTTCTTTCTCTCTACTTACATTACCTGGCTCTTGCACTGTGTACTTTTTCTTACCTTAGCCTTTTATACTTTAAGTTTTTTTTAAATCCCTTGTCGGATCATTCCAACATCTGTATCACATCTGAATCTAGTTCTTAATGCTTTCTTTGGCTTTTCATGCTTTTTCCCTTCACTGTTAGAACACCTTGAAATTTTTTATTGAAAGTTTGACATAATATTGGGAACCAGGAACTGAAATATGTCAGTCTTTACCAAGAACGTTTAATGTTAATCTGACTAGAATTTTTAGAATTTTTTTTATATTTGCTGTAGCTATATCTATTAGGGCTTCAGTTTCCTCTAATTTCCTTGTTTGTGTATAGTCCGATACCTTTGGGTGTCTCAACAAACTCTTAAATTGAGTCTGAGCTTTGTAGCTCTTTCTGCAGTGCTCCAATGCTATTACACTCACACCCTGTTATTTTGGAAGTGAGATGTGGGAGGAGGGTGAGCATTCTGTAATCTCAATCCAGAAGTTGGGGTATAATAGTTACAACTCATTCATTTAGTGAGCCTATGACCCTGGGATGTGATCTTCCTAAGTATTTCTCTTCATTTCTCATTCATAACTCCCCGTATGAAATAGAAAATCTAGGGAGTTCTGGAATTGTCTAATTTCCCTTCCCTCCAGATCAGATAAGATTCTGAAAAAGGTTCCTTTAGAGCATTTGTTTCTGATATGGAGATTGATCTGGGCCTATGACAAACTGGTTATTTTTCTCCTCCCCTGCCCAAAACACAAACAAATTTTTCTATGATCTTCATATAAGTATCTCCTGATGCTCATAGACATAAAACCTACGAAAATGCAAGGCCCCACTGTAGGACTGGGTCCCCAGGAGGTTCTCACTCTCAAGCCAGTCCTCTCTCAACATCCAACAATTTGTGAACATCGCTTTCATTAAGCATTTCTCTAGCTCATGGCTGAGTAGCCTGCTCATCTCAGCAGTGATCCTCTTATTGATGTCTTTCCAGACTTCAGAGCCATGTTTTATCCTGGGACTTGAAATCTCAGATGAGTCCCAGAAAAATGGTTATTTTTCAGTTTGTTCAATTATTTTCTTGTTGGAAGAACAAAAGTACTGATTTCCTAGCTTTTTACATCTTAGAACTGAAACAAGAAATCCTACTTTCCTCATGCATTTATTTTCCATATTTTAGCATCAGGACAAGTTAATTATAAACTCTATAACTATATTAAGATTATAAAGAAAAAAAATCAATATCTTTCTTACTCTCTCCCTACTCATTTCCTGAGTAGGGAGTGATTAATCTTCAAAAGTGAGGCAGTAGATACAATTGAATTATTCATTGGAGCAGCTATTGCAACACAATTTTCCAAGAGGCTGGGGCAATTAGCGTGTGTGAGCGTGGATTTCCGCACATTCTCCCTAGAGATAAATGCCATTGCTCTTTTCATCCTTTTTATGGATCTAATGTTTGAAAGTGGTCTTGTTATTTGCTTTGCTTTTCATTTTTCTAACCAAAAGTAACATCGAGTAGATTTTAATATTTTAACTTTTTAGATATATCGATCTATGCTATTCAAGTATTTTGCTCAATTTCTTTTAAAGAGAGAAGAACAGTGAGAGAGAGAGAGAGAAACAGAGAGAATCAATTTTTATTGAGTTTTTCACATGGCTTTTGTTGCTGTGACACTTAGTTGTGTACGTGGGTGCTGGGGTTTGAACCTGTGTACTCATGCAGGCTGGGCAAGTGTCGTAACCACGGAGACACCGCACCTGCCCCTATTTTCCTCAATTTTTATATCATTAGTATCCTTTTGATTTTGAGTATTTGTAGATTTACATAGAGCTATAAAAATAATAAAAAATCCTTTATGCTTCCTTCCGTGGTAATATTTTTTAGGATGACAGTCCAATATCACAACCAGGATATTGACCTTTATACAGTCAAGATTCAAACATTGCCATCACTCCAAGGATTCCTCATTCTGCCCATTTATAGTCACATTCTCTTCTCTCTGCCCTGGCTTCCTTCTTAACCCTGGCAACTACTAATCACTTCTCCATTTCCATAATTTTATAATTTCAAGAACGTTATATAAATGGAATTATGCAATGCATAGCTTTTGGGAATTAGATTTTATCACTCAACAAAATTATTATCAATAATTCATTCCTCTTTATCATTCAATTATATACCTTAGTATGGATGTTACACTTTAAGCATTCAGCTCTTGAAGGACATCCAGAAGCATTTAGCTATTATAAATAAAACTGCTGTTAAACATTCATGTAAAGTTTTTTGAGAACATTCATCTTCATTTTTCTGAGATAAATGCTCAGGAGTGAAATATAGGTTATATTATGGCAGCAAGTTTAGTTTTTAAAGAAACTTATTCTTATCCAAAGTCACTGCTGTTGTACATCCTTGCCAATAGCGTGTGAGTGATTCAGTTTCTCCTTAGTCTCACCAACAGTGACTGAGTCATGATACTCTAGTGGAAGCATTGTGATTGGCGTGCAGTTGTATTTATCATATCTCACTGCGGTTTTCTTCATCATTTCTCTAATGGTTGATGATGCCCACCATCTTTTCATGTGCTGATTTACCATATGCACATTTACTGCAGCTTAATGTCTCTTCCTGTCATTTACCTATGTTTTAATTCGATTTTTTGGAACTGTTGGATTTGAGAGATTTTTGTAAACTGTAGACAGTCCTTTGTCAGACACCTGGCTTATAAATATTTTATTTGCAGCTTCATTTTTGTAAATTTCTCTTAGCAGGATCTTCAGCAAGGTACATATTTTTAATTTTGATGAAGTCAAGCTTATCATTTTTTTTCTTTTATGGTTCATATTTTCAATGTCTATGTTTTTGAAACAGAGAGATAAATTTTTTAAATCCCATTTTGATTTAGCTACAGAAATGTTTTCTTCCAGTACTGGAAAGTGAACCTAAAGATGCTGTACCACCGACCCACATCCCCAGCACTTTTCAGTTTGCTGTTGTTTTGCGTTTTGATTTCGTTTTTGAGTTTTTTGTGGCAGGGTCTCACTAAGTCTCCCAGGCTGGCCTAGAACTTGTGCTCCTTCTGCCTCAGCCTCCTATATTGCTGGGATTACTGGTAGGTGCCACCACACCCAGATGATTTAGCTGTAGAAGTTTTATGTGTATTTCTTTGTATAACATTTTCAATGGCAGTTCTTAGTATTGCATTATATATGCATAAGATACAGTATGTGATATTGTAATTTTAACAATTCAAGTGAAATATTTAAAACTTTACCTTTTTTAAACTTCACCATTCATAATATATTTATCTTAAGTTTTTCCTCTATATTCATTCACAACATCACACGGTGTTATAGTATTTGCTTCCACAATTAAACATAACTTGGAAAACTCAAGAGGAGAAGAAAAGTCTATATATCCACCCATAATTTTCTCACTGTGGTTTTCTTTGCTCATGCATCAATGTTCCTCACCATTGCCTTTCTGTTAGAAATTCCATTAGCCATCTTTTACGATGATCAGCTGGTGGCACATTCTCTCAGTTTTCCTTCATCTGAGAATGTCTTGATTTCCTCTGCATTTTGATGGAGATTTTCACTAAGCACAGGATTCTGGGTTGATAGTTCCATTCTTTCAACACTTAAAATGAAAACCATTTTAGGGGCTGGAGCGGTGGCTCAGCGGTTATGGGCACTTGCCTGGCATGCACTAGTACACAAGTTCAAACTCCAGGACTACATACACATTGAAGTCTTGGAGCAACAAAAGCCACATGAAAAACTAAATAAAATTGATTCTTTCTTTCTCTCTCTCTCTCTCTCTCTCTCTCACTGTCCCTCTCTCTTTTAAAATAAATAAATAAATACCACTTTATTCTGGTATCTATAGTTTCTAATGAGAAATTCTATTTTTGTTTTTGTATTTCCTGTGGATAATCATACCACTTTTTTCCCCTCTGACTTCTTTTATAACTTTTCTTTTTCTTTATTTTTCAGAAATTTAACTACAAGATACTTTGGCATGGATCTTGTTGGATTTCTACTTTTGTGATTCTCTCCATTTTCTTAAATCCATACATGTATGCCTCTTGCTCAATTTAGTAAAATTTCAGTTTCCCTGAGTACTTTCTAACTGTGATATGGATTAGATACTAGATGTCCCCCAGAATTTCATGTGTGAACCACGCAAAAGGGTTTAGAGATTAAATGATCAGGTTACGAGAGTCTTAACCTGACCAGCACATTAACACCCTGATAGGGGTTGATTGGTAACTGCAGGCTGGTAGTGCGTGGCTGGAGGAGGCGGGTCCCAGCGTCATGCCTCTAGAATGCATATTTTGTCCTTGTTGAGTGGAACTCTTTACTTTCTGATGCCATGCTCCCAACTGCTTCCTTCTGCCACACACTTCGTCATGATGGTCTGCCTCATCTCAGGCACAGAGCAATGGAGCCTGTCATCTATGGACTGAGACCCCTCAAATCATGAGCCCCCAAAAAACTTCTCCTCCTCTAATTGTTCTTGTCAGGTGTTTTTGGTCACATTAGAAAAAAAAATATTAAAATGAGCTCCATCCCATTTCTCCTCATCTTCTAGAATTCTGACGATGTAACTGTTAATATTTTGTTGTAGACCAACACATCAATTTGTGCTGTCAAATTTTTCCAACTCTTTTCTGCTTTCTGTTCAGACGGGGTAATTTTATTTGTTACATTTTCCTGATCACTGATTCTTGCTTTTGGCATATTTCTCCTATTGAATTAGTATCTACTGATTGATTTTTTTTTTTGCATTTTATTTGTTATCTTCCAGTTTCATTGGTGTAAATAGTATTTTTATTGAAATCTTGACATTTTATATTATGTCATGAGAATATTAACCTTTTCATTCATTTCCTTTTTACATAAAAGAGTAGGATTTATTCAAGTGTGAAGAAAAGAAACAGAGATCTTGCTGGGCAAGAGGAAAACTAATAGCAGGTTGCCACTTAAGTATACTAGTCTAAGGGTTACTATAGTTACCAGGTACAGTTATTGATCACTGTCTATGTTAATCAGGTTTTAGGAAAGTGTCTATGCTGTTGGCTCAGTCCATAGCATTCTGATCGTGCCCTTTCAACTCTTAAGTCTGAACTTTCCTGTAGCCTTCATTCAGGTCTTCCCTGCCTCCCATTTCCCACACTCAGGCACAAAGGAAGTGGCTGGAATATTTCTACAGGTTAATTTCACGGAGTGGCCTTCTCTAAATGTAAAGGCCATTTCATGAGAGTCTGAATCATACTGAAATCACTTTTAGATAACTTTCCCTGACACTGATCTTGCAGAAGGAGAGCAGGTACTACTTCATTTCTTCCAAGTTGTAACCAAAGTCCAGCCTCCCTGGTTGGGAAGGGGGATCTTAATTAATGCAGAGTTAGCGTGAAATCCCCACTCCCGACATGGTCTCCACTGACACCATGGGTGGACCTTAGTAAAAGCTGAAGGAAATTAAAGTCCTGGATCTTTACTCTTTGGGGCATCTCTTTGTACCCTAGTGACTGTGAAAATCTGGGCTCCCCACTGAGCCTGCACTGGCTTGGGTCTGAATAGTGCCAGTTGTTGTTTTTTTTTTTTTTTTCCTGAAAAATTTGGTTAGAAGACAGCAGAGAGTAATTATTGTGTAAAAGTTTTCTGCCTTGTAAGATATCCCCTTACAGATATTATGATTTTTGTTGTTTGCTTGCTTATTTGTTTGTTTTGGTAAGAGATCAGGACTTTGGGGGACTTTTTGTCTGTTTCTTTTGGCATTTCTGGGTTGTAAGTTTCTTTAGATACCAGTCTGAGAAATATGAGGCAAAAAGAATCTAGGAAACCTACCACTGTGTCATCCCTTGAGTTCCAAAAGCTCAAATAAGCCCACTTTCTTCTCTCTACTTTTCGCAGTCATATTTTGTCTGTTTTATTTATAACATCTAAGGACTCTAATTGTCCTTAGAAATCAGGAAAGGTTGGAGGTGTAGGGAGGGGGATGGGGAGGGGGGAGGGTATATGAAGAACTCATAGGAATCTGGAGAGTGGGAAAATGGGGGAACCATCCCAGAAGCCGAT
>PVKS010019752.1:0-37900 GCA_004027875.1 Aplodontia rufa
GACATGCGACCCTGTCTACCTACAGAAAAGAACGGACGGCTGTCACCTGTGACAGTGCCTGGAACTGCAGGATGTTGTCAAGCAGAAGCAGAGGGCACGGAAAGATGCATCCTGTGGGTGCTCGCGGTGGGCGTCCGAGTGCCCAGGCCTGATACCCAAACCCTTGGCCCTGCTGCACTCCATGCCTGACCCTTGGTGAGTCAATTCCCCTCTATATTTACCTTTGCCTCAGCCTGAAAATGGCAACAGTGATAAAATCCACCTCAGACTGCGTTGCAGCTTTAGCTACAGCATGAAACAGACAGGAATCACTCCGAGCGCTCACCCCTGGCAGTTAACAGGAACCTGAATGGTGAGATCCTAAGATCCCACAACTGCGCTCTCGCAGACGGGCTCTGAGTCTGCACACACCGAGGGGGCGTGCCCAGCTTCTCAGGAGCCTGTTTTCTCTCTCAGGCTGTGTCTGTACCTCAAGAGCTAGCGAGCTTTCCCGTGAGCAGGACACTGAGCAGGACAGAACAGGCGGCAAGCAGCAGGCATGGAAAGACGTCCCCGATTCTGCAACCCGCATGCGGCCTGCTGGGTGCCCAGAATCTCAGCCTGCAGCAGCCAAGGCTGCGTGGCTCTGCACACAGACCAGGGCCACGCAACCCACTCCCTGCACCATGTCACTGGAATCCTCGTGTCACGTGGCTGGGCCCAGGAGTGCCCATGTACCTGGTAAAATGTGATTGCCGGGTGCCTGTGTGAAGCTCTGGAAGAGATGACCCAGGAGCCAGTAGGAGATTCGCCTCCCCAGGGTGGATGGGCATCCAGTCCCTACAGAGTGGGGTACAACAGGAAGGTGGGCCAAGGGCAGGTTCCCCTGCAGAGCTGGGGCCTGGCCTTCTTCTGATCAAGGATTAGGGGACTCCTGGCTCTGGGTGGGGCCTCTAGACCCAGGCCCTATCATCCACTCGGCGTCTCTGGGCTGCCTGTTTGCTGATGGCAGGCTGGGGGGCTTCTCAGCTGCACAAGTGCATGAGTCCATGCATTAACCATGTGAGTGTGTGAGAGCTCCTACTGCTTCTGCCTCACTGAGCAAGTCCCTCCACCTCCCTCTTCCTGCACCTTAGGTGCCAACAGCGCCTGTCACCTATGAACTCCCTGGGTGCCAGGGGATGACACGAGTTGGCACGTGGAAAGGGGAATGGGGGATCTCACCTGTGGACTCATCCCACCAGTTACATGCTCTGTGGCCTGTTAGACAAGAATCCCTTTAATCCCCGTCTCTTAAGAGTTCTGAGCCTGCATACGGATGTGTTTGCACTTCCTTTCTAGACTAGATAAAATGTGCTATAATAGAATAGCTCATACCTGGAATGGTTTTTCTTATTAATAAGAGCCTTCCAAATATTGCTTCGTAAAAGCCTCTTCCACAGGTAGCATCCACAGGAGGACTGGGTCATTGTGGAGGAGGGGATGCGTCACATGGTGCTCTCTAGCCTTTAAGGGAACAGGTCAGCTCCTCCCATGGAAACCAGATGGGAAGAGCTGCATAACATCCAGCACAGCAGAAACTTTAGAATTAGTTCTGGAGTATTTAATCAGTTCTCAAGAGACTTCACATCTTAAAATCACAGACTCTGTGTCACTGTCAAAGAGGTAACATTAGACACAAAATTCAAAATTCATTTATTCAAAAATTAATTACCAAAAAACTGCTGTTAATCAGGCCATGTCCGCTGCACCAGGAAAGAATACAGAAAAAAGAAAAATTCAGAAACACCTGTCCTTGTAGAACAGCTGGGAAAGAAGGAATGAAACCCACAAGGATGAAGTGAGAGTGCTGGAAGATGATAAACCTTTGGGAAGAAACTAAGCAAGAGCATAAGAAGAGAATCTGAGACCTATGTGTGCTCGGGACATCAACTCTGGCAGTCCCAGGGGCTGAGCTTGGAAAGTGGTCTAGGAAGAGGGACTGAGAGAGAAGAGGGGGGCATGTGGGACCTGAGGGCAAACTCAGGTGTGAACACAGCAAGGGCTGAGGCCCAAAGCCAGATCAGCCCCACAGAAAGGACTCCAGGTGGCCAGGAGGGCAAAGGTGAAGGAAAGAGGGTCCTCGCACTGATTGCAGATTGCTGGCATCACGGCCTCACAGCCGTCTTCAGGAATTCAGCAGTACCCAGAGGGGTGCAGCGCCACTGCAGAGCCTGGAAAGTGACAGGAGCTGCCTGAAGTTTAGCACAATCACAAGACTGCTGTGTGAGGACACGCAGGGACGGCAGGAGGGGAGCATGGGGGGGGCAGGACATCCTAGGCTGGAGGGACAGGCTCAGACCCAGGCTGTGTTTCAAAGGTAGAGCCAGCAGAACTTCCTGGGTGTGGGAGGGGGAGACAACAGGGGCAGCAGGGCTGATGGTGATGTCAGTAGCCTGAATGAGGAGGAGCTACATGAGTGGGTGCACAGGGAGAGGAGGGGAGAGAAGCCAGTAGCTATCAGCTCAGCTTTGGACTCAAGGAGTTCCAGGCTGCCATGGAGAAGGTTGATGTGAGATGGATTCAGGAAGCTTGAGGCCCATTAGACAATTTGTAGGAGCTTGATGTGAGATGGATCCAGGAAGCTCCAGGTCTGCTAAGTACCTTATAGAAGGCTAATGTGAGATGGCTCCGTGAAGCTTGGGGCCTGGTAGACATTTTTTAGAGGGCTGATGTGAGATAGATCCAGGAACTGATGCTTACTAGACACTTTGTAGGAGGTTGACATGAGATGGATCCAGGAAGCTTGGGGCCTGTAAGATGGCTCCATGAAGCCACCTTACAGAAGGCTGATGTGAGATGGATCCAGGAACTGATGCCTGGTAGGTACTGTGTGCAAGGGTGACACTGAGATTAGGTACAGGAGTCTGGTTCCATGAGAGAGGGTTGACCAAGGCACAGGAGGGAGAGTAAGACCAACACTGTGACTGTGGATGTATTTAGGAAGACTAAACCCAGTGTCAGAAGCTCTGCAAAACTGTGATATTCCCCAGAGGACCCTGAACATAGTAGTCGGTGTGGGAGAAAGAAGCCCAGAGGTGCAGAGCCCTGGATAGAAGCCGCACAGTGGTAGCTTGTCTCTGATTGGAGCAGCATAAATGAGTACCTTAACTGCTCAATTTTTATGAAGAATTTAACCGTAAGGAATTAAAAACACTTTATATAAAATTGACATCATATATCAACTGTTGCTAGGAGTCTGTATCTGAAAATCTGCCAATGCTATCTAAGCTGATTAATTCACATCAAGCTACAGTTAAAAGTTATACATTCCATAAATCTTTATTTCTCCCTTGCCTTAATGTTATCCAGGAAAATGAGTGTATGCTGGGAAAAGCCTGAGTGGGAACTGTTCCGGCTCCCCTTCCAGTTCGTTCACCTCACCAGCACCCACGGGCAGAGAGACCTGAGGTGCAGTGACCCCAGTGCTTACTGTTATTCGTGCAGGTGAAGACACTTGCAGTCTAACTCACTCACAAGGACCGCTTGCATTAGCATAGCTTGGTGCACAAAGACTTCAAACCTTTTTAAGGCAAAGGGAAACTGATATACAGAGAATTGAAGAGAGAAGAGGAAGTAAAATTAACTGCTTGGGTTACATCTTAGTGTCCACGTGGGCTTGATGATGTTCAGAGAAAGACGTGGCTGCGTTCCCCCAGTGGAGCGACAAGTTCAGCATGCACCATCTGAACTGCTGAATCGACTGCTTCACTCACTGCACAGTATTTTATGGGTAGTTATAAAAGACACAGTAAATTTTACTTTTGCGTTCCTTATGGCCATAATTTCCTGAGTCTTATCTAAATTTGCATTAGCAACCCACTAAGAACCCAGATTCGATCTCTCAGGAATCCTCTGGCTGGGAGACTAACGTGCAGGGGCCACAAAGGCAGAAGAGGTGATGTGAAGAGCTTGGGTAGGTCTTCCTACCACTGCTCACTTCTCCCGTGGCCTCTGCCCACACCCCTGCCTCCTCCTGGCCTTCCACACTCAAGTATTCACTGAAGCATGCACAACCGTTTCCAAGCACACTTTTGTGCTCTTGGACACACAAAATGAAGAGGACAGAAAAGTCTCTGTCATCCTGAAGTCTAAATTCTAGCAAGGAAAGAAAATTATTTATTTTGAAATTAACATAAATAGGCATGGATTGTTCTAAGAATAAGAATACTAACTGCTTTCCAAACTCAAATTAGGTCCAGGTCTCTAGACCATAAAGCACAGCAGAGAAAACACAGGTGGGTGAATGGTGTCCCCTCCCAAGATGGCAGACGTTGAGTGGTGACAGATGCTGGGGGAATGAGGAAGGCTGG
Organism: Aplodontia rufa; assembly: GCA_004027875.1. Taxonomy (NCBI): domain Eukaryota; kingdom Metazoa; phylum Chordata; class Mammalia; order Rodentia; family Aplodontiidae; genus Aplodontia; species Aplodontia rufa. The sequence continues at coordinate 4,332 of PVKS010019752.1, forward strand.
GTCAGCTCAGCATTGGTAGAGTTGCCTGATGCGGTTGCTGTTTCTGTTCATTCCAAGGACCTTGGGTTCCTGTGATCTTGTCAAGCACGCAGAGATACCATGGACGCTGAGGTTACTGTCTCCCGCCATTATCACCTCTCTCCCTACCCTATCACCTCCCAAGACCTTGGCCAAAGTCTTCTGTAGATGGAAACTTTTGGCTAAAATGGCTCCTTGCTGGAGCCACAACTCCAGTGTTGGATTTTCCAGCATTGGATTAGTTCTGCCTCGATTCCTACTCACTCAAGCATAAATCCAGCTACAAAGAGCATGCTGTGCGTGATAAAGAAAGCATGCACCTGAGGGAGTTTTAAGGACATCGTAGAGTGCAGATGAGACTACCTAGGGTCTTAGAGAACAGCGTATCAGAAGAAATGGAGGCCAGACACGCCTGTGACACCGGAGACCTGGCATAGTGTTAGAAGCGTCTGGTGAAGGCTGAGAGCAGGGGCACGGCCAGCAAGGGCTCAGGGGAGATCAGAACAGAGCACAGGGCAATTGTTTGGCTGGAGGGCTGGGGAGGGTGAGACCATGAATAGGTAAGTTCTGAGTTCTAGGTTGTCCATGGGGCAGAGGTGGAAAATAATCCTGATTAGACATGGGAGCATTAAAACACTGAGTCAGGCATCCATGGGAACATTTGGAATTTCAACTTTGATAACTGTTTAGAAGAATCCATTTCAAAATCAAAATTACAGGTCTCGAATGGGACAGACAAAGTCCCTCTCTTGTATACATCAGGTTTCCTTACCAATTTGCAAACCCTGATGACGGATTTTTCTGTGCTGGGGTTGATCCCAGGGTCTTGTGCATGCCAGGCCAGCGCGCCACCACCCAGCCCAGCCGCACCTGAGCCTGGATAATCCAATGGCAACCTTGTGCTGAACACACGGCCCCCTTTGCTACCACCAAGTAGGTCTTCAAGTTCCGACATTTTCATGTAGGACTAGAAGTTCTGCTGAAACTGCTTGGGAAGCCTACGTTAGCGCTTGCCCAAATGAACTCCACAAAAGAACGTAAGGAAAGATAGCACCATGTGTGGGATCCATTTCCAAGCTCCATTTCTATCAGTGCTGCTAAATGTGGGAAAGAAGAGGCCGTGGCTCCACACAGTAGCACCCAGTAAACCACACTTACTGCGCTAAGGTGAACAGGAAATAAGATGCTCATGAGATGGACTTACTTCTCGCGAACTCTAGGTAAGCAATCCAACACCATATTTCAAATTCAGTTGCACAAGAACAAGTATTTCAAAGGAGACCATTTTGGACATGATTTTTTTTTTCAGGGCTGAGCATCGAAATTGGGCCTTGCACATGCTAGGCAAGTGCTCTGCCACTGAGCTAAATCCCCAACCCTAAAGGATATAATTATTTTTAATATAGAATCATAAAATATGGCAAATATCTGTAGACTAGGACAGTCTCAGGGTTTATAAAATTTTACTCTTTGCGTTGACTCATGCATATTTATGAGGCATGTTGTAAAGCTTTGCCACACATACACAGTGTGTAATGATGCAGTATAGCTGTTTAGTATGCCCACCACCTCAAACATCTATCATTGTGGTAAGAAGGTTCTAAATCCGCCTTCCGGTTATTCTGAAACATGCACGTAACACTGTAGACTGCAGCCATCAGCCATCCCTCTGCGATGCACAACTCCTGAGCCTATTCCTGCCGTCCACTTTGAGCCCACTGCCTGGCATCCTCCCACCCAGTCTCCACTTCCTGGCCACTGGTGAGCACTCTTCCACTCTGTGCTTCCGGGAGACCAACATTTCAGCCCTACATGTGAGTGAGATCCTGCGGTTCTCCTTTTTATGAGCTTGGCTTTTCACTTGACACGATATCCTCCCCCTGCACTGTGTTAGGACAAATGGCAGGTTTGCATTCCTCTTTAAGACTGCGTGGCATTCCACTGCGAATGTGCACTTCCTTCATCCACGCCTCTGCTGATGGACTCTCAGGCTCTGTCCCTGGGCTGCTGTGAACAGTGCAGCGGTGGACGTGGGGTCAGGTGTCTCTTCTGAATACTGACCTCCTTCCCCCTGCCACGTATCCAGGACAAGGACGGCTGGATATGGTGCCACGGCACCTTGCTTGTCGAGCAACCTACCTGCTCCTTTGCACCCAGGCTCCCTGCGGGCCCTGTTCTCCTCGTCCTCACCAGCACTTGCCACCCTCTGCCTCGTTGACAACAGACTGTAACAGGCTTGGGGTGGCGTCCCGTTCTGGTTTCCATATGAGCTTCAGTTTACAACATTTGACTCACACTAGCTTTCTGAGGCAAATGGGGTTGATGTTAGAACTAGGTGGTACTAGAATTATAACCTCTAGCAGGAAAATTGTCTCAGCTGTTTTCTGCATAGAAATGCCCTTTCCGGCCATGAGTGAGAGTAGAGGTAGCGTGTGCACCTTGTGGTCCGAGCCTGTCTGGCCCAGCTCACCACCAATGTCTGGCAGCCCCTCTGGATGCCCACCTACCCGCAGTCCTGCAGATGCAGACCTGGCTGCCCCCTGCAGCCACCTGGAGCTCAGCATTCCCACACTGCGGGCTCTGCGAGTCTGCAGTGGCCAGTTACTGTGTCAGTACTTGGTGACAAGGTCAAAGATTTCAGAGCTCTGTGGTTAAACGTAGTTGTTCAGTGAACCTTCTTATTTGCAAGCATTGTTTCAAAGACGTTAAGGTGTTTAATATATACATAATGCTGGAAAAAAGAACTTTCAGTCTATAGAATACAGATAATGAAAATCATATGTATATGCATATGCACATGCCATATACATATGATTTTCATTTATATATTTAATTTTCACATACACGTTTTTCTATAGAAACAACATTATAACAGGGTTATATTCATGACTAATGGTGAAGAGCTCTAAGCATATTTGCACAAAACCACGAGCAGCATATTTACTTATTTTAGAATGAGGTTGAATGCTATAGTAGCAGTGATAATCAAGAATGTTGCTTGTTCTTAAGATCCTGAGGAATGGCCCAGTGTAGGGAGAGGGGGTCTGAGGGTCTCTCAGGCAGTGCTGGGTAGAGGGTGAGGGAGCCAAAGCAAGCTGTGTGGACATGGAGAAAGCACCTTGCTTGGACCAGAGCCAGAGCAAACTCACAGCTGGCCACGTGGGATCCACCTGCACGGCGTCGTTCCTGCCACCTGCTCTGGATATGTCTATAACGTACGTGGCTGAGGATACCTCCAAGTGGAATGCTTGGATCACCACTGAGGCACAGCGGGCTTCACCAGGCTCTATTTCTTGCCAGTTGTTCCTCCTTGTAGCGGAGACTTGGTGAGCAGACGAGATGTGTGGTGCTTCAAGGCACCTCAGCAAGGTATGCCACCCCATAATATGCACACCCGCCAGGTACCCCGACATCCACATGGCTCTTCCTTCCTCTCTGCTCTCTGCGAGCCCCCAGCTACCCCCAGCACCCCAACATCCACACAGCTCCTCCTGCTCTTTGAGCCTCAGGCCACCTACCATCACAGCTGGGCAAGGCGTGATTCCACTGGTGGTTCTCCTCACAGACCAGGGGCTCCTCATCACTCAGAGTGTACCCCGGGTCACAGCTGAAGGTCACAGTGGACCTGATGCCAAAGTCCCTGCCATGCCGACGGCCATTCACAGGAATCCCCGGGTCCAGGCAGGAATCTGTCTCGAGGGTCACACCTAGACGCAAAGAAGAAAGTGGTCAAAGGAGGGGTAACTGAAAAGAAAAGATATCCATGCTGCAAAAATAAAGCAAATTCTCAGACATGACCAAGAAATTGTGCAAATAAATGATTGAATTATCAAAATACAGCAATCAATTAATGTTAGAAAGCAAGATGCTTTCAAATATATGAACCTGCTATTCAGATTAGAATCATATTGCCATGCTACCTACCAGGAGATATCACAAAGTATGACCTTGAAAAATTCATTCACCCCTTTGAACTTTACTTTCCTTCACTGGAAAGTCAGCGACCTGTTAACTGAAGTCTGTTTCTTCCTATTTTTGGCGTCCATCCCCTCCTCCTTTCTTTCTGTTTTACGTTCCACCGAGGTTTTAGTGGTCATACTGTAACTTTCCATCTGTGCACACGCACACCCAGGCACAGACACACAGGTGCTCTTTAAAACGGCACCGGAGTTGATTTGTAAAACTGCATTCCTGAGATCCACACCACTGCAAATCCCGCATGAATCCGGCCACTTTCGAGATGGCCACAGTCAGCCTTTGCAAAGGACGTGAGAGGACGGTGTGCCTATCGAGTTAAGCAATTCGGTCACGTTCCAAAAGAGTATCTTTTCTCCATGTCACGTTTCCTTTTCCTTCTAGAATAGTCCACACTTTTAAAGGATGATAAAAATGAGAATAAAGGGAAAGAGTAGCATTACAGTGTTTATACATTCAAAAACTCAGCTTGCCTTAAATCACCCTCAGCAAAGTTCAGAACACGAATCGTGATCTGAAATATTCGTTAAAATCCTAAATGTTTCCAATGTGTGGAAGGTCAAGCCCCACGGGGATCTCTGCTATGCTATCTTGATCATTACCCACATTTTAGCGGAGATTCAGTGGTGGGACTGATGAATAGCCTTCCCTCCTTGGGCCACACGCATGAAATGCCAATTCAGGGGTGAGTTATTGTGACTCAAGAGGCAAGGGGACAGCTGCAGGCTGCTCAGCCTCTACTCCACCACTGTGGCAAGGGACAGGCCTCCAGGGAGGCCCCGCTGCTGGAACTGCTCCCACATCCATGGAGCACCAGAGAGTTTGGAGCACGTTGGTCGTGCTTGGCGGGCTCCAGGCCAACATGATTTCAGTCCCACCTCCAGGGAGGGGCGCCTGGATATCAAGTCCAGCCACAAGGACAGTGACATCAACCACAGCTATGGCATGAGGCCAGTAAGAGCTCTGGACACCAAAGTCTGGCATCCCTGGGGACAGCCTGCTGTGCTCCAGCACCCCAGATATGGGTTTGTGTCACTCCCAGCCTATATCCAGTGTCCCCTGTTGGCTCCTTCTGCTCTACAGTCTTTTCTGTAATAAATACGAGGGTGAGAATCCTAATTTCCAGAGTTCTTTGAGTCCCTCTATCAAGTTACCAATGCTGGGTGGTCTGGAAACCCTGAGCAGAGATGGTTTCGAACTGAGAGAGTCTGCCCCATGCAGATCCATGCACTTCACCGCACTGCGGCCAACACCACAATAAACGCGATCAGGGAAGTTTTCTAAGGGCATGGTGGCCATGGTGGATGAAGAAGGGGAAAGGAAGCAAAATAAAAAGTCAAAAGCGTTATTCTTCTCCAGAATGTTTTCTTAGCTAATACTCCAGGTTCCTGAAGACTAGTGAGAACCTATGACCACCACAATAGGATGCAGCGGTGGGCTGTCCTGCAGCACAGGGCACTGACAATCTTCACACGTAAAACTAAGGAAAGCAAGTCACAATGGACGAACAGTGACATCTCACGGACTACGTTTGTAAAACAGCGGCCACTGACGCTGAGCCTCGGAAGGAGCAGGCCGGTGCCACTTCCCATTCCAGCTGAATGGGGAGCACAGGAGCCAGAGCCATCACACCATAGAACAGCAATCAACTTGATTTCCAGTCCATCTGAAGCAGGCCAGGCACAGGAACGCAAGTCGGAACACAGAAAATGAAAAAGTGGGGATGTCCCCCAAGGGGACCGGACCTTGCCATGAAAGCCCAGCTCCATCCATTCCTTTGATGGAAACACACAACAACATGTTTGTGAGTACTCTTTGGGGTATTTTCTTTCCTCCTTTGTCTCCTGACAAATCAAAAACTAAAAAGCAACAACACATCAACCTTGGAGCCCCAGAATTTACAGAAACTAGGAATACATGAGAATTCTGCCGCAGCTGTTTCTCAGCGGAAACTCAAAGCAAATGAATATTTCTGACAAAACTGATGCTAATTCTTTTGTTTTATTTGGCCTTTGTAAAACAAGAAACAACAAATCTGCTACTTATTGAATAAAGGAGGTTGACTACCTGGAAAGTAACCATGTGCAGTTTCATTTAATGGACTTTGTTTTTTTCAGTACCAGGGAATGAACCCTGCCGGGGGCATGTAACTACGAGCCACATCCCCAGACCTTTTTTTTAAAAAATATATATACATATTTTATTATTGAGACAGGGTCTTGCTAAGTTGCTTAGCACCTCCCTAAGTTTCTGAGGCTGCATTTGAACTTGCTATCCTCCTTCCTCAGCCTCCTGAGCCACTGGGATTCCACAGCCTCCTGGAGGTTTCACAGTAGAGATTGACAGGGACCCTGCAGACAAGCAGGCCATGAGGGTAAGCAAATTGGTCATGATAATTACTTTCCGAGACCCAAATCTAAACCTTTGCCTGCATCTCCCCTCTCATGTGTGCCAGCATGCATGTTTGCACGTGTGTCTTATGTCAAATTGTGTGGCACCTGTGGTCACTAAAGTACGGCCAGTTTCCCTCTCTGATCATAGAAACGGAGGTGAGTCTCGGGAACCCAATCTCGTCGTCAGCATTTTTAGGATAACACCAGGTGTACACTACATACCAGGACATGCACATGTACACGTGGTGATTTCATCAAATGTCAGTAAAGAGATTCTTTCTACAGCACTCCAAGTAATTCTCCAAAATCAAACTGAAAGCCTTGAAACACTTGGAAAATCCATTAATTTTGCAATTCCCTACAAAGCTGTGGCTGTTTTAGGATGGTGCTTCAAGGATCTGCGGAGCACACAGTTGCTGGGGGGATAAGGCAGTTACCACTGTGTAAGGAAGCTGCCACACCTGATCAAGAATGAAGCAGCACAAGAACAGAGCGCACCGGGTGCTGTCGTGGGATCCGTGATTCACTGGCTCAGCACACACAGCAGAGCCACAAGGGCAGGAGCACTTTTAGCAGAACCTGGAGGGAGGCTTCCACCTCCACCATGGCGTTCAGATGCAGCGTCCAGGTGGGTGCCGCGTACCGTGGCTACATCGTCCTGTGGCACTGCTGAGAATATGTCACCCGCAGTGGCTGTGATTCCTGCAGCCTGCTTGTCTGTTCAGTAATGCAAGGGCCTACTGGGATACAAGGGAGGCCCTGAGCAATCCTGTAAAGCAAGAAAGGCTCACAGTGTCGAGTGCTCAGGCGCAAAGTCAAAGGGGAGGTGAATCGTGCTGTATTTTGTGGTTTGAGGACTCTGCCGTCTGTCACCCATGGTCATGGGAGCCCCTTCTGGAAGCAGGGCAGCTGCCTCCATGCCTCCATGCTGGCTTCCAGGCTTACTTCCTCCAGGGTCTGGATGAGCTGGAACATAGCAAGGGTGGCTGTGCGTTCTTCCTTGCTGCCTCTGCTCCCGCCCTGTCTCCTCTCAGCGTTCTGTGCTGTCCTGGGACCTGTGTGTGCCATGCTTGCTGCTGTACCCCCTGGTTGCCTCCTTCAGCCACCTGGAGGGCTGGATGGGAACCCAGAGCTCCAGCCTCCAGCAGGGTCTCTCTGAATTGCCACATTGAGGTGAAGCCTGCAGGGGAGAGAAGGCTCAGGAATGCTACCCCTAACCCCCGCTGTTCAGCAGCACTGAGGCTTCTGCCACCCACGGGAACAGCAGCCAGGGACATCTGGCCTGGCACTCCAGCATCTGCCTTGCTTTACCCGCATGCAGCTGTCAGGTCCGAGCCCGGCTGGCCACAGCACCCTCCCGGTCCTGAGCAGTTTTCCAGTCCTTTCTCCACAGCAGTGTCACATCCTCCATCTCTGGTTCCTCTTGAAACACGGGGCTGGTAAACGGACAGGAGTGGTAGCAAGCCAGCACCGAGTGAGGCAGCCTCTGTGGCAGAACTTCCAGTGCAGGTTGGTGTCGGACCCGGAGGAAAGCTCAAGAAAGGGCCTGGGACCTCCTGGACAGGTCCCCAGCAGGCCACAGCATGGCAGTCTGGAGGAACATTCTGGACCGCATGAAGCAGACAAGAGGGTCCTTTACCCTGGGGGCCATAGCCCTCTGCAGACAGAGCCACCTCCTTTCCCACAGCACGAGGAGGGGGAGTCTGGACTCTCTGAGAACTAGAGCTTAACACACGCGCGTGTTGCACACCGTCCTGGTGACAGTATTCTTCTCTTTAGTGATTCGCAGTGCGCTGCTCTGAGGGACACCTAACCTAAGGCACAGGAAGACTAAAAGCGCGGATTCAGCAACCGTTCCACCTCCTCACTGAGCTGCCGCACCAAGCTGTATCACCGTGTTAGTGAAAGCCAAAGAAACTCGTCCCTACCATTCTGTTCCAGAAAAATGAGTAAAAGCAGCATGCTTATGTGAGCAAATCAGTGCATGGAACTCGACTCCACTGCCTGCACGTGGCCGTTAGAACAGCTTCTTAAAGGGTGGCAAAGCTGGAAAACAGCTACTCAGAGAGAGTGAGGAGCAGGTGGGAAACTCCCACCATGCCCAGCAGCGCCTGCAGCCAGTCCTCTCACGCTTCATGCACTACAGGCTGGACACCACCTAACTTGGGTCGGAAACAGGTATGGCGCTTGCTCTACTGTACTCGGGCGTTTTATTATTCAGATGCCCATAGTGTTCATGTGTACTGTTTTCCCAAAGGAAGAGCTGGCCTGCGGGAGCGTGTGGAAGGAGCAATGGGTGACATTTTCCCGTTCCTCAATTTTGAAAATGTTACTTTGAACTGAATGCCATGTATGTGTATGTGTAGATAAAGCATAACCAGCGACTTTGGTCTTTCAGTGCTTAATAATTGATTTTCTTGCCTTCAGAATATGAACATAGTATGATTCCATTTCTATCAGAAACCATGCTTGAGATTACATGTGTGCTTGTGTACACTTGTGTGATTAGGAGTGTGTGAAGCAGAGGAATCCACATGACAAGTTACTAGTTCCGGGGTTTGAGATGAGGGTAGGGGCGAAGATCGACATGACTAGGAGGAGAAAAGGAAAACGCGGGTCAGAGAAGGAAAAAAGTTCAAATCTAGAAGGATCAAAACCGTGCACCTGGAAAATCATACTTGTGCACATGTAAAATAGAGATTAAAATGTTATCAGATTTTCTCATCATGTGTAGGTGAAGATTTGAAAAACGACAACCGTAGCCAACCTGCACAGTACAGGCTGGTCCTGGGAGCCGCACGGTCACCCCCACTGCTCCCCTGGGAACAAAGCACGCTGGCTGCTTGCTCTGCGTCTGTATAAATGTGACCATAAAATGGAACAATGGCTTGACCTCGAGTTTCAAAGCTCATGCTAAGAGCATATTTTTGAAGTGAGCCCTGAAAAGCGGGCAGGAAAACTTCCACCTTGGAGAGTGGGTGAACAGGCTGTGTCCTGTGCGAGCCATGGCTGAAATGCTCCGAGCCACTGTCTGGCATGTGGCACGTTTGACTGGGATTTCCCTCCTCCACCCTCTGCCACATGCTCTCTACCCCTGAGACGCCTTGGTGTGTTCTAACAGACTATGCACACGCCATCCGGTGCCCTAGCAACAGGTCCTGTCCACTCACTGCCCAGGGCATGCAATTCTAGTGTAATGTCCTGTAGAGCTTTGGGCCAAAAATGACCTAACAGCACAAATACATTATCACCTGATCACACACATGTACATATGTGTCACCTACATACACATGTATTCATATCACCTTATCACATACACACATTATCACCTTGTCAAATACACACATGTACATGTGTCACCTACATACACATGTATTCATATCACCTTATCACATACACACATTATCACCTTGTCAAATACACACATGTACATGTGTCACCTACATACACATGTATTCATATCACCTTATCACATACACACATGTACATATGTATCACCTACATATGCACAGATACATTATTACCTTATCATATACACACATATACATATGTATCACCTACATATGAACCTATACCTTATTACCTTATCAAATATACACATGTACATATGTGTCACCTACATACACATATATTCATATCACCTTATCGCATACACACTTTATCACCTTATCAAATATACACATGTACATACATATCACCTACATACACATGTATTCATATCACCTTATCACATACACACATTATCACCTTATCAAATACACACATGCACATATATGTCACCTACATATGCACATGTACATTATTACCTTATCAAATACACACATGTACATATGTGTCACCTACATATGCACCTATACATTATTACCTTATCAGATACACACACATATGTATATATTATTACCTTATGCAGTGTGTGGTGACAACACATTTAGGTACTATATCATTTTACTTTAAAATAAACAGGAGGCATTAGGGGGACTTTGACAGAAAAAGTCCTGAGTTGGCCCTAGAGAGTCTTGCAAATTGTGCAGGACAACGTGATGGAGCCAGACAGGGGTTCCCACCAGAGCCCTCCCCGGCAGGCGGCAAGGCGGGACATGTGCCGCCCACGGCAGTGTGGACCTGGGCAGCTGAGGGGCCACTTACTCTCATAGTGGATGAGGAAACCCACGCTGGAGCGGCTGCTGTCGGTGGTGAAGAGCAGGTACATGAAGCTCCCGGTGCTGAGAAGGAACTGGGGTGCCTGGGTGCCATGGTACTCTCCAATCAGCGGGGACGAGCTGGCAGGCCCGTCCCTGACCTCCAGAGTGTCGTAATTTACTTCTGTCTGGAATCTGCACACATGGACCACATGAGAAGGATGCTGGGATCCCGCTGCAGACCTCTGATGCCACCCTCATCCAGTGTCAAAACCCATACACACTGGCATGGATAATTGTTCAGATTTGTGTATGTACACATGTTCACATAAACATGGGGATAATATCACGTGAGAATATTTTCCTGGAAGACACAGCACCCTCTAACCTCCCCATCTTATCTAAGACTCTACCTAGCACGACAGATATAAATGAAGGTCATTATTCACTTCCAGAACGACACTCCCATGGGTGAAGTTAGTTTTCTTAGGTGAATACACAGATGGCTGCCAATTAGTGAAAACCCATGCTTCTGCGTTTCTAAAGTAATTTTCACCATTGCCTATTTGACACGATCATGGCCACCTTGGAATGGACACACTATCGAAATGCTCTCTGAGAGTAAGAAGGGATGCGAAGTCCTTGACGACCTCTCGATACCTGGCTGGACGAGGAGTCCTGGGCCTTCTACGCAGCGGTAACTCTGGCGGGGACGGGGCTAGGGCTGAGCAGGCTGCCATTTCAGAAACTCGCGGTAAGGTCAGGGATTTGAGAAAGTCAGAACAGCCTCCCGCAAGCACTGCGCTTTCTTGTGCTTCCAGAGAAGCTGGCTGTGGTTACATTGACACAAAATCACAGCCACTTGGGCCCCCTTTGATGCAATGCTGGTACCGTTCCAGGCCCAGAGGTAATTTCCTAAATGGCCCATCTAGTCCTGCAAGAGCTAACCCACATTCCCAGTGTCTGGCTTTGCTCTCAGGGAGCAGCTGAGGCATTAGGAGCCTCTGACTCACTTGATAACGTGAGCCAAAGAGGCCTCGGGAGCCTGCTCCACTATTCGCCACACGTGTCCCTGGGTCGTGTGGATGAGCGCAAACTGACTCGGGAGACAGGAAGCTGCCTTAGTCGCGCCGAGTGCGTCAACAGAAATGAGCGTAAGCTGCCCTGCTTACGGTCAACTGAGAGAACGCACATGAAAAGGCCCTGGGCGTCCACAGGCGACATTCTAACAACTGCACCACGAGGGCGGACCAGAACGCACCACAGGCCAGAGCACTCGGGCCAGGTGGGGCTGGCCTCGCCTTCTGCTGGACCTCAAAGCCTGACGTCTGGCAATCAACTGCATCTGAGATAGCCACACTAGGTCCTCCTCTCCTCCCCATCTGACCCAGGCCTCAGCAGGCGTTGATTTCCAGAACCTGGTCCTGCAGCCTGACTTACACTGCAGGACGGAGTCGCCCTTGTGGAAGGTGAAGAGCCTATGGTCAGGCACACCCTCTGAGGGCTCCACGGGGTCAGGGTGTGAGTCCACGTGCACAGCCCAGCTCATCCCTGTAGGGCCCAGCAAGGCATCCCAGGTGAGACCACTGACGTTGGAAACATCAGAAATGCTACGTACTTACAGGGGAAGTCAGCAAAGCGCCACTCTGCATTACACTGAGAAGACCACACTGGGGAACCTGACACAAGCACCTGTCTTCACCCGTAGCATGGAGTGCAGGAGGCCTGGGCCGACTGAGCGAGATCTCTGCTTTTCCTAAATGAGTAAGGCCAGTGTGCTGCACGGTACACTTCATTTAGTCCTCATGAAAACATGCAAGAATTCATAGGGAACCAAATGGACTTTGCTGAATATTACTGAGATGCTACTTCTCAAACAAGTAATGCTATTTGCAGGAATCCATTCTCTAAATGCATGAACCAAATTATTCTCCTTCTTTTGGAGGAATAACCAGCTGAAGAGGATCATCCAATATGGGTCAGTAAATAGTAGAAACAACCATTTCAAATAAAATAGGGGCTGGAAAGGTGGCTCAGCAGTCATGGCGCTTGCCTGACATGCAGGAGTGCGCGAGTTTAAACCCAATCATCAGGAGCACAATGATGTCTCGGAGCAACAAAAGCCACATGAAAAACCAAACAAAATTGATTCTCTCTTCTCTAACTGTCCCTCTCTCTTTAAAAGAAATAATTACTAATGTTAGCACAAGAAGCACTATTACCCTACATCGATATCAAATTATTACAAAATTGCTGGAAAACAAAACAGAAAGTAGTGTCGTAAAGCCCATCTACCTTGAGATACTAGAATATTCTGAAGACAAATCTATGAAGGCAGCGTAGTCAAGAAGGCCGTCCTGAGAGAAGGGGGATGGCACTCGGAGGTGCGCTCAGGAGGTTACCGAAGGTGCTCCCTCGGAGTTCAAAGCCGGACGGCTCCACACCAGGTGAAGCGTTCCATCGTCAACTGCATTTCAGAGTTGAGGGGTGGGCAGAGCCCTCATCACACAGCAGAAACAGCATGCTAGCTTCCGTGGATTATCAAGCGCGTCACCCGGGAGCAAGGCCGACGCGTGCCCAGCAGGACTTTGCTCAGGGCAGCCAACAGCTCATGGGCTGCAGTGGCCCACACCCTCTAGGACACCAGGCACCTCCAGGACTGGAGAGGCATTTTCTGTGCTGCCCAAGGGGATACTGAGGGCACCAGAGGGACGGGGAGGGGGTGTCCTGGGCCACCAAGCCCCCAGCAGAACTTACTCCACTGTGGGCACCAGCTCCAAGGCGGGCGCCAGGGTCAGCCATGGTGACAGTCACCAGGATGGACTCCAGGATTAGGCCCCTGGATGGTCACCCAGGAACCTTCTCCCTGTGTGGCACAGTTGAGCTAAGGTATGATGGGAGGATCACACGGTGGAAGAACAGAAGTGGTAGAAGCAGTACCTATTCCTATTGGACAAGGCCTTTGGGGATCTTCCTAGATACACTGCTTACAACTGAGCAGCTATGAGTAGAAGGAAGACTCTCTTACCTGTCAAAAGTGATCTTGATAGAATGTCCTGGCTTTGCTTCGATGATCCATTCACAATTTAAAGAGTCTTTATAATATCCTGGCCATCCAGGTGGTAAAATGACCCCACTCGATGCTGTCAGGTGTCCACCACACGGGGCTAAAGGAAGACGCACACTATCAGGTTAAACGAAACACGGGACGGAACGCCAAGGTAACATTGCCACAGGCACAGACCGCCTCCCTCTGCATGGACTTAATGTTCCCAACTACTTAAACAACACAGTTACCAAGAAGGTCTGGGCTTACTGACAGCCTGGCCTGTGTATTCGATGACCGGTGTGTCCTCAGCTCCAGGAGGCACGCTTCTCCTCTGACCACCCACTCTGACGACCCACTTAGAAGCCAGTGTTCCATGCTGACGACCTACGCAGATGACCTTCAGCCTCATGCTACAAGTTTCCCGTGCATTAGGGATTCATAGAGCAACTACTGAAGGGCAAATTCCGTGGGACCCTTGGCGGTGTGTGAGCTAGTGTGTTTGTGTGCGTGGATGCTTTGGGTTGGGTTCATTTCACTGAAACAATTTCCCATCCATGACACTACATTTGTGATGCATGCTCAAAACAGAAGCTTCGGATTTAACAAGCACGGAATCAGAGTGTGTCTAGCCCTTGGAAACACCGAGCGAGAGGCAGTGGCCTCCAGCTTCAAAGAGGAAAGGCAGTTTTAAGAAGAATGTGCCCATGCTCTGCACATCTCCGTGACACCTGCCGAGCCCTCAGACAGCAGCATGCCCATGGTTGGCCCTCGGCTAAGATCTAGCTTCCACGTGACCATGGTGTTTTCCAAATTTTGTGTATTGTTTATCAAAGTTCTTTGTCCTTGTAATTCTGTGAACCCATAGGCATCAGCCGTGTGAAAATGTACCCGGTCTAATAAATGCATGCCCTTTCCAGAATGATATTCCTTTCTGGAAAAATGTCCACAAAGTTGCTGAAAATGTCTTTACCCTTCCATCCACATTTTGATGCCCTGGCCACTAGACAAAAAGAAAATCTGCAGATAAAATCAAAGTAACTTCATTTGTAACAGAAAACAAAGAAAAAACTAAGCAGTTATGCAAAGAACATGACTATTTGTCAGAATTCACAAACAGAGCTGAAGAAACATTTTTGTTGTTGTGATTTTTGTTTTTGTACTTGGGCTACAACCTAGAGGCACTTAACCACTGAGCCGCATCCCCAGTGCTTTTTATTTTTTTATTTTGAGACAGGGTCTCGCTAAATTGCTTAGGGCCTCACTAAGTTGCTGAGGCTGACCACAAACTTGTGATCCTCCTCTCCCAGACTCCAGAGCCACCGAGCTTACAGGCCTGCACCAAGGTATCCTATTGGTCGTGTTTTCAAATATTGTTGATATGAGAAAATTTTTGTCACAGAATATTAAATTTTTGAAAAGAGGATACAAAATTCTTAGAGTATAATCTAATTTTAATTAAAAACAATATTATTCAGAGAAAAGTCTAGAAATTAAAAATTTAGTGATGGATACCACTGAGTTGTTATTTTGTTTTTTATGCCAGTTTCATCTCCAAATAAGCTTTGATGCCTAGTTATAAGATGCGTAACCAAGTACAATCCCTACAATTAGAAAATAGTTGTAAAATTAGTCATTTTTTCCTGAAGAAAATTTAACTTGATGTAATAATTTTAAAAACAATTTGTTCTCAGTAATCAATGTGAAAAAATTTTGTAGCTAACTTCTTAGGTTACGATTGGAGGCGTATGAATCAGATGTCCAGACAGTGTGATGCACGTTATATAAAATTCAGTTCCTGTGCTTCTTGCAGTGAGGCAGCAAATCACCTTTTAAACACAGTCAAATAAAAGTAAATGTATTATTTTACTTATTTCATGTTGACTTAGCTATCCCAGGTCCTATTGAAAAAGGCATATAGCAAATGCAGAACTTCAAAGCATTTACAACATGAGAAGTTTTATACCTGCATGATGTATCACGTCTACAGAGATACAAAGACAAAAGTTTCCCTCGTTTCAATAAAGATTTTGTTTTTATTTTGTTTTCTCATTTTTTGGAGGGTGCTTGAATTGTTACACATTACTATTTTAAGAATATACTCTTTTTCATAATATTTCAAAGTTCACAGCATTTTAGAACTTGTATTAGTTTATCTGACAAAGTGGGTATTTAAATATTTATGCTATTGGTGAACAAATTTAGTCCTAAAATATTAAAAGAGGCTGTGCAGTTCCCTGCATGGCTTGAACAGGTCGCCCGTGGTAAGGAATAGCTGCGGCGATGTAGGACTTGTCACAGGAATGCTGATTCCCACATGCTCCACCCTGGGCTGAGGGGCAGGTGGCAGGTGGAAGATCTTCAGGCAGGCCTGAAGCCCAGGATGTCACCTCCCCTCAAACATAACTGCCTGACCCTGGAGCCCCAGCCAGCTCCAGGGGCCAAGAGGCACAGTTGGCTTCGGAGGTCCAGAGAGTCCACCGACTCCAGGACCTTCCCATCCTCCAACAGATAAGGCCAGTGCATCAATGCCAGCTTCAGAGGTCAACATCTGTGCTGGCTTAACGACCATCAAAATTATGGTGACAGATTCCCTGATAGTCTATTTCTAAAGTAAGCCCTTTTTAATGACAAAAATGCTTTTGTCTGCAGCTTCATCATTTTGTGAATTACTTGATTGGGAAACATTAACACAGGCTTTGGGACGCACTACTGAGTGAGGCGGCTCCTGTACACTGGAGGGGAACTCGGGCATCGGCAGGCTGCCTGTGCCGCTTTCAATATGCAATATTTAACCCTTCTGCAGTGTTTTCTGTGGTGCTGATCCACACTTTCAACTTTGGGTCTCCTTTGGTACTTTGTGTTTTTCTGGAAATTCTCCAGTTTCACACGGACCTTCAATTTGTTGGTCTAGAGCAGTGGCTTATTCATGCATGATTGCTTTCCCCCCTTAATAGCTTGCATTTTAAAATATGTCACTGAGCTGAGCAGAAGAAGGTGAGCAGGTTAGACAATAGACTGAACTCTGTAGTCTCCACAGCCTCAACTGTCATGCAGGCCACCGTGCGCCAGGCACCCAGGGACCTCTGAAGGATGAACGTGCTTCTCAAATCCAGGGGCTGTAAAGTGGCTGACTAAAATCAACACTCATAAATCAACAGCTTTCCTATACTCCAGCACAAGTCCTCTGAAGAGGAAATCAGGAAGTCTGTCCCATTCACAATCTCCGAAAAAAGAATAAATACTTGGGCATCAATCTAACAAAGGATATTAAGGAACACTACAATGAAAACTATCGAACATTAAGAAAAGAAATTGCACAAGACCTGAGTAGATGGAAAAACGTTTCATGTTCTTGGTTAAGCAGAATCAATATAATCAAAATGGCCATTTTACTGAAAACCCTACACAGATTCAATGCAATCTCCATTAAAATACCAATGAAATTCTTCACAAATATAGAAAATGCAAATCTCAAATTTGTATGAAATAACAGAAGACCCAGATTAGCCAAAACATTACTAAGCAGGAAGGAGGAAGCAGAGGTGCCACAATTCCTGACTTGAAATTATACTATAGTGCTTTAGTAACAAAAACAACATGGTGCTGGTATCAAAACAGAACTGAAGACCAATGGAACAGACTAGACAAACCCCCAAATCTTTACCTATCTGATATTTGACAAAGGGGACAAAAGCATAGTGTGGAAGAAGGACAGCCTGTTCAACAAATGGTGCTGGACAAACTGGACAGTCATGTGCAGAGAACTGAAATTGGATCCTTACCTCTCCACCTGCACAAAAATCAAATCAAAATGGTTCAAGAATCTGGAAATTAAACCAGCAACTTTACAACTGCTTGAAGAAAAAGTAGGATCAACACTCCACAACATCGGTGTTGGCACCGCCTTCCTTAATAAGACTCCCATAGTGCAAAATTTAAAACCAAAAATAAACGAATGGGATGCCATTAAACTAAAAAGCCTCTGCACAGCTAAAGATTTAGTCCAGAGTGTCAAGAGAGGACCTACGGAATGGGAGAAAATCTTTGCCTGCTACACTCAGATAGAGAGCAAATATCCAGAATATACAAAACCTCAAAAAACTGAACACCAAAACCACAAATAACCCAATAAATACATGGGCTAGGGAGCCAAGTAGAAATTTCTCAATGGAGGAAGTCCAAAAAGCCAATAAATATATGAGAAAATGCTCTACATCACTAGCAATCAGAGAAATGCAAATCAAAACTTCACTGAGATTCCACCTCACTCCTGTCAGAGTGGCAAAAATGAAGAATACAAACAAACGAAGAGGCTGGAGGGGCTGTGGTAAGAGAGGAACACTGTCACACTGCTGGTGGGACTGCAAGCTTGTACAGCCACTCTGGAAAGCAGTGTGGAGACTCCTCAAAACGCTAGGACTGGAACCACCTTTTGACCCAGCTATCACACTTCTGGGTATTTTCCCAAAAGAACTAAAATCAGCTTCTTCCAGAGATACAGCTTCATCAGTGTTTTTAGGAGCTCAATTTAGTACAGCTAAACTATGGAACCAACCCAGATGCCCCTCACTGGACAAGTGGATTAAAAACCTTTGGTACATATATACAATGGAGTTCTACTTCACTATTAGAGAGAACGATATCATAGCATTTGGAGCTCAATGGATGGAGACAGAAAAAATTATGCTGAATGAAATATCCCACACTCAGAGACTCAAGGGCTGAATGTTTTATCTCATATGTGGAAGCTAGAATACAATCAGAACAAACTGATAGTTTGCTAAGCTAATAATAACCTCAACATGGGTGAATTTTTCACATTAGTAGGGGGAACCTTGCCTTGGACACTGGGTGATGAAGGGAGGGTGGCAGAGAGGGGAGGAGGGAATAGGAGGGATATCAAGGCTGCTGGAGGGAGGGAGTATGAGAAGTTTAAGCCATAGGGTAAAGTAGGGGCAAACATGGGATTGGGAGAGACCATGGGCTGGCATCAGCCTTCGCTTGCTCTGGCATTATGCATTTGTTCACGATTGTATGGCAACGATTCCCTCCTGAATGTAAGACTATCTTGAATGAATAAAATAAAATTCAAACAGAGAATGGAAGCTTGCTTCAGGAAATCTTTTTAAGCAAGAAGAAGCACTAGTCTTGAGCAATGCTTTTTAAAATTACATCCTTTAAGGCTGCTATTAGGTAGTACTCTCAGTTTTGTTTGTAACAACAAAGGAAAACAAAAATTCTGTACTATGATGTCTATTTAAGTTGTCCTGATAGAAATTCTGCACAAACTCATTCTTATGTTACAATTTGCCCAATTCTTAAAACCCACCGAACACCATGCCTTGTATACATTTGTATGCCACTAGACAAATTCCTCAGAATAGGGTGAGAGCTATTATGGCACGTCATTAATTAGGCATGTAGTTGCTTCCCCTGAAAGCTAAGATGCTGCCTCCATCCAACAGCAGCTTCCTGGTGGTTAGAGCTAAGATCGCTCATTAGAAATACATAACATACTGCCCTTCAAGTCCTTGGGAATGCCATAGGTACACATTTTCCCTGATGTGGTCCAGAATCATCACTTAAGAGACCTAAAACAAACAGCTCATATCCCATTGAAACAATAAATGCTCAAACTCTTCATCAGAATTTTAAAAAATGCAGGGGATGTGCTGTGCTGTGCATTTCTGTGGGCACAGCTGTTGCTCCTTCCATGCCCACCTCTCCCCCACGCTCCCAACGCTCTGCAGCCGTCAATCATCTGGTCTGTCTACTGCAGGTACTAACAAAGGACTCGCGTGCATTGAAGGCTCTTTCCACCCTTTGATTTCTATTACCATGAATGGAAAGTTTCTCCTTCCCCTGGCTTCGAGGCAGTACAGAATCTAAGCTCTGAATTTCTCTCCAGTATACAATTATAGAGAGGGACTTTTGGTTTTAGATGTTTACTTCTGTTTCTATTTTGATTACATGTTTGCATTTGGAGTGTCACTAGTGATCCGGTCTTCATTCATGGTAATTTGTCAGGGTTCATTTGTGGCCAGTCACTTAATTGATTTTTAAAAACGATGCTGGAGAGAATCTGTAACCCTGAGTACTCTATGGGGACCTGAGGTTCTGCACACATCTCTCAAATCCAGTTCGCTGGCTGCTGTTCTTCACCCCTTGCGCTTTTCCCCACTTGCTCTGTCTACTCTGAAGTTGGATGACTTTCTCCCCAGCAGGGGCGCTGGTCAGGGTCCGGTTGGCTTTGTTGCCAGAGCGCACCTTCCTGCCTTCCCTGGACTCCACTGCGCTTAGTGATTGGGCTTCTCAGGGCAGGAAAACTTCGAAAATCCTCCCCCAGTATCCCCTCCTCTCTGGTAAGGGTTTTCACTGCTGCCAGCCTCTAGCTGGGCTTTGCATTTAGCTTTGCCTGGTGGGGGCTCTGCCTGGCAAAGGAGAAGGCGGAATCCCCACCCAGCTCAAGGTGCTGACTCCGTCACCTGAGGTCCTGCTGCTACCTGCCGCTTACAGGGCCTGTTCTCCACCTGTCTGCTGGGGAATGGGCCACCCTGCCTGCCGCTTGTGATGCCCTTGCCAACAGCCTACCAGAGTAGTGGCATGGCAACCGCCAGATGGTGGCGGACAAGAGGAAGAGCCTGTTTGTTTTAACCGTCTTGCTCATGGACTTATTCACGTCTGAAAGCCAAGCATGGTCTGTCTGGCTAGAGCAGCTTTCAGACAGGATTAGTGCCACACCACTCCAGGCACAGCCATGAACACCCACATGTACATGGCCATTTAATTATAAAGGATCCAACCACCCACTTGTTAACACTCTGCAAAATCATGTTTAAAAGGCATGATTAAGATGGATCAAAATTAAACTTCTGCTATTGCTTTCTCATCCTTCACTCTACTGAGCTTCCACCCATGGATGCTGCGAGACTTCACAGGATTGTTTTAACAACTGGGAAAAGAAGTGCTCCACTGGAGCACAGCTTCACTAGCAGCTGGGAGCAGCACCTGGCTGGAGGTGTCTCCCTAAGGGACGGCAGGCCACCTAGCAGCTTGCTCGGGCAGGAAAAGGGTGATCCTTTAGATATGTCTCCCCACGGCTGGACTCCAGTTCTACTCTGACTTTTGGAGAACAGGGCTTTGGTGAAGTTATCCCAAAGCAATCCAGTAGGATCCTCAGCTTACATGGCCTTTTCCTATTTGCTTGTTAGAAAGTAAAAGGTTGACTTTAGACAACTGAGAAAATAAGAATAAACTAAGAGGAAAAGCATCCTCGAAAGCCATGATTAGCACCGTGCTGCACAGAACTGTTCAGTTTAACATCCTCAGCACGTGGCCAAAGAGTGCCGGTCTTGCCCACAAATCGATGCCCATGATGCCTCTCTGTAAACCAGCTAACTCCTTGGCCATTCCAGAGACTGAAGCCGCATTCCACTCTCAATTTAGGTATGCATTTCTTAGGTATTTACCAGAGATGATTCTAAGAAGGAGACATTCCTCAGCTCGCCAAGAGCGAACTACCATGATAGGAGAATGGGTGCAGGTGTCTGAGCAAATATTTTTAAAAATAAACAAGAATTAGAGGCTTGTCCTTCCCTTACATTTTTTCCTCTGTTCTGGTTACACAGGCAGCCAGAATGGAAATGCCAAGAAGAAAATCAGGTATTACATACATGAGCTATGACAAAGGAAGCCACGGATTAGCTAAAACCAGTGTTGCCATGGGTGGAATTGAGCCCCCAATTCCTGCCCTGTTGTCCCCTCCAGCACCACAGTCTGTGAGGTGTTTGGGGATAGGATCATGCAGGCATGACAGTTAAGTTAAATAGGCTAATGTGGGAATAGAGGACCCTACTCCAACCAGCTGTGTCCTCACACAAAGGGGGAGCTTGGACACAGAACAAAGGCACGCATAAGGAGTGCTGGCAGTGAGTATGGGGCAGAGGCCATGGGACACTCAAAGGCCAAGGGTTTGGGGGTGCCTGGGTCCCTCTCCCTCAGAGGGTACTGAGGAAGCCAACCCAGCCACGCAAGCCTTGATGTTGGACCTCCAGCTTCCAGAACTGTGAGGTCATGTTTCCAGTGCTTAAGGCACCTCTGCAGGTCTTTGTTTTGGCAATCCAGGAAGCTCACTACCTCACTAACTTGCTAACTGTTGGTTTAGAGGGAGGTGCATGTTGCGGAGGACAGGGAGCCAGACGACGGGACCCACCTTCACAGCGAGGGACAGTGGCGCTCCACACTACGTTCCCATCCTGCAGGATGCAGGTGATGGACTCTGACCCCTGCGTCTTGACAAAGCCATCATCACAGTGGAAAGAAACCGAACTCCCAAGCAGAAACCTGTCGCCAAATCGCCTCCCATTTATAGGAATGCCGGGATCGTGGCACTCGTTCTGACCGAATGCTGCAAAGGACAAGAGAGAAATAAGTAGAATAAGGATGGCTGGAATACCAGTTGCATGCATTAAGAAAGAAGGACACACAGCAATTTAAAAGCAATGTTTCCCCAGATTCCAGTTACATCAGCCATAGATAAACAAATGCATTCAGTGAACAGCTATTAATATCTATGAGATGAATTAGTAGACGTGACTACGTCAATACAGCACGTGGGTCTAAAGAACCCTCTTCCTGCGCCCTTAGAATTGAAAGCAGGGACACAGTGGTGGAGGAAAGAACCGAGGCTCGGGACACATCTAATCTAGGTAAGCGACTCAGATCCGGGCTTAGAATCTTATACTAGACAGATTCCCTGATGATATAAGTGTAGTGATCTTTATTTACAAATGAGGAATTTTAAGCCTATTTCCCAGGGTTGCTGTGATACTATATAAGTGCGGTCAAATGCTAAATACAGTACTGAGGAGAAGTTGTCAGAAGATGATAAATTAGTATTGTCCATATTTATTATTTTGCTTATTTCCTCTAGAATGCATTTAAGCAGATATTCTTCTACAAAATGTTATGTAAATGAGAGATCTGAGGTAAAGAGCAATTAGCTATCTTATCAAAATTCACTCCACATCTCCAAGTCTCCTGATCCTTGTCTCACAACCTCTACCGCTTGGGTACTTTATAATCACGCTCTGTTGCTGCAGGGAGGATGTGTGGATAGGTGGAAGAAAGGAAGGAAGGAATGAATGACAGGTAAGTGGAAGGATGGATGGAAGGATGGATGGAAGGGAAGATAGACAAATGGAAAGATGGGTGGAAGGATGAGTGGATAGATGGGTGGATGGATGGATGGATGGATGGATGGAAGGAAGGGAGGAAATATTAGTAGAAGGAAGGATGGGCAGAAGGGAGGAGAGATAATTGGAATGATAGTGGATGAATGCATGCATGAAAAATCAGAGAGAACGCAAAGATGCGAGAGATCCAGACCCTGCTATGGGTTGACTGAGATCCTAACCTAGATACAGTATGAAGTTTGTTTGCTTATCAGGACAATGTTACATACTATATAATTTTGCTACTCTTACGACTTTAATAATGACTGCATAGCTGATGAGGTTCGACCTTGACCTCCAACCTTGGGCATGCATGATCAAAAGGCAACAGGGGGTGGGGTGTGAAGCTCACTTACTGGTGTAGGTGATGTTGAACCCTCTGCCCGTGGTGGAATGGTCGGACTGGAATTCCAGCCGCACTATGTGCCCACTGCTGGCCAGCTGGGCAGGCACTTCATTGCCGGAAAAGGTACCAAGGACAGTTATATCAGAAATCCCATCATCTTTGACCGCAAGAAAGTCAAACTGAGGCTCCACGTCAAAGTCGTTGAAGATGAGGTGAATTCTGCTTCCTGGCTCAGATATGATCAACCAAACACAGTTCATGTTGTTACCATATTCCTCTGGGTAATTTGGTGAAAGAATAATCCCAGATGAGGCCGTAAAGTTGAAGAAGCATGAAACTGTGGAGACAGGAGCATCTTCTCAAATAGTTTTGCAGATTCATGACCCTGGCTACCAAGAAAGGAAAGGGCAGCCCGCAGCTGCAGGGGCCACAATAGCCCTGCTACGTTAAAATCGGTGGTCCCGGAACACAACGCTCCATCTTTCCCAAACTGCAAATAACATACTTCCCTGCCTTACACAGCCCAGACTTTGCATAACAGAATCGAGGCTTTACAATAAACACGACTGCATCAAGTTGATGGAAAATGAGTGCTAACTGTTATAATCTCCAGTTAAGACTTTCCCCTCTGGAGGAACGGTGGCAGCGTGAAAACGCGCGTTTGCTCCCGGGAGTAGTTTGGTCTGCTTCTCTGTGATACCTTTTTACTTCATATTTTTCCTTTATACTTGCATTTTTCAAGTTATTTATTTAAGTGCTTTATTTATGGGTAAAGACTAATAAAAAGTAACAGAAAACCAGACCATGCTGGAGTTGGGCAACATGAAGCCTTTGGGGTATTTTGCTTTTAAGAATGTGTGCTTTAAACTCAGCATCCTCCATGTCTTCTGTTGCAGGTGGCAACTGCTGGACTGAGGTTTGAATTACTCTGTGTGCTCTCAGCAGCCCGTGCCAGCTAGAGCTCTGCACGTGGAAGGGCTACCCTTCAACTGAATGCCAATTCGTCATGGCACCGCGCTCACACTGGCAATGAGCCCTCCAGCTGGTGGCTCTGATGGCAGGTGGTGGACATTCTAGGAGGCGGGGCCTGGGTGGAGGAGGTGGGCTCTGGGTGTGACTTGAAAGACACACTTTTACCTGGACGCTTGCTCTCTCTCTACCTCTTGGCTATTAGAAGGAGGACACCCTCCACCAGCAACCCTCCACCACCTTGGTGTTCTGCCCTGCCCAGGCCCGCAGCAAGGGAGCCTCCTTGCCCAACACCTCTGGAACTGCCTGTCCTCGCCAGGCTAATTGCAAAGCTGGCTAATGCAATCCCTAGGGTAGAGAGTGTCCACCCCTGCTTCTCTGTGTGAGCCAGCACTGTCAGGAGAACTCGGGGTGACAATGGTGTGTTTGTGGTAGAAGTACTTGGCTACACTTCACCTAGTAAACAGGTCTACTTTTAACAGGGAAAGCAGGGATTCCTCTCTGGCAAGTGGCCTCCCCAGTGGCCTGTACCTCCCTGCTAGGTCTGCTTCCCAGGTGGCCTCTGCCTCCCAGGTGGCCTCTGCCTCCTGCCTCTGCCCCACAGCCCTTGCAGGATGGGGACTCACACACGCAGCTGGGCTTGTTCCCAGACCACTGGTTGTTCTGCTGGCAGGTGATGACTCTCTCCCCCACCAGCTCAAAGGCTGCCTGGCATTCGAAGGTGAGCGTGTCTCCGTGCAGAAAGCTGTTGCCCGTCCTCTTCCCGTAGGCAGGGACACCTGGGTCACCACAGCCTCCCTTTTCAATTTCTGAAAGCAGGAAAAACACGTGAACTGTTAAAAACAAACAAACCTTGTTAACTCCCAAGTTAGTGGCTTCTTTATGCTGGTCTGAACATTTTCACAAATGCTTTCAAAAAGATAATCCATCTAACAAATGTGAAAGCCAGAAAAAAAAATGCTAGTTGAATGTGGGAAGAAGGGACATAAAGTATTGTCCTTTAAGAGATACACACGCCACACAGATGTGCCAAATATACAGATCCTGTCGTTAATAGACACACCATCTTGGCACCTCCAGCCTTCGATCTGCAGTTGACACTACTAAAATGTAAACACTCATTTCTTTTTGATCCATACACGCGGGCCAGAGCAGTGGTTCAGCAGTTACAGTGCTTGCGGGGCATGTGCAAGGACAGGACTAAGTGTGGGAGCAACAAAAGCCACATGAAAAAGTAAATAAAAACTGATTTTCTATTTCTCTCTCTTTCTCTGTTCTACTCTCCCTCTCTCTAAAAACAAAAAAATCCATGCACGTTCACTATTATCAATGTATTAACAATACAGTAAGAACAATAAGATTGCTCATTCCTTCCTGAATGCTCCAATCAGAATCGTCGAGCTGAATACTCTTTTCCTTAAATGGATGAAAAATTCATTTTTGAAGCGGAAAGGAGGTGTTCATGGTGGTCACGGACGAAAACATGCAGAACGGAACAGCTTTTCTTCAACACATCCTGCAGTGAAATGCGGAGGTGGCCTCAGACTCTGCAACCTTCAAACAGGGGTGCACCAGCCAGGGGGTGCTCCTTCCCCTCACCCCAGAATGCTGCTGAGAGGCAGCTGCCTGTCAGCTCCTCTCCTACGTGACGGGGTCAGTGGGTGAGCAGGACAGCCCTCCCGTCACAGGGCTGAGAGTCCAGGGAGGGAGGGTGGGGCTGACAAGGGTGCTACATGAAGGGGCGCAGAGGGGCAGAGGGAGAGGGTGCAGAAGTCAGCAGAAGCACCGTGGCTGGAAGGAAGCCTGCGGTCTCCCTTCCAAGGCCGGTGCTTCCCGCAGGGCTTCCTGCCTGTGGTGAGTGATGTGGAAGGGGGACTGCAGGTAGTCACACATGCCACCACCTGGATCCAGGTTTCCAGGGTCACCTGCGGGAGGGTACAGCAGAGGCAGGAGGGCAGAGCACCCCGCAAGGCTCCAATGGAGGCACAGCCCGGGAAGGCACCCGTTGGGGTTTTCCATTTTATTGCTGTTTAGATCTCCGGATTTATTTACTCATTCTTTCATTTGCGCATTTTTCTGATTAATTATTGGTTTTCTTCTGAAGTTCTTCAAGGGCTTGGGTAAGCCAGCAGCAAATTCAAATTCGTGTCTTCTTAGCAATGATCATGGCTTAAATATGGCTTGTCCTTCCAAAACTCACGTTGAAATGCAGTCCTCGATCGACAGTGTTGAGAGGCGGTGGGACCTTCAAGAGGGAGCTAGGTCATTGAGAGGACTACTGTGGCTGTGACTGGACCAGCTACCCTGTGGGCAGGCTGTCTGTACGGCCGGGCCACCTCCTGCTGTCCCTCGCCCCACCCACTTCTGCAGGCTTCTGTAGAGGGAGCCTTAATGAACCTCACCTCTTTATAAATCACCCCATCTCAGCTAATCCGTTGCAGCTCCTGAAAGTGGACTACACATCCTGACCACTTTTAACCAAGCCTCCATTGTTCACGGAACATGTTCGACTGGTGAAAAACGAAAGTTTGGCTAGACTCCGAACTGAATTTCTGGATGGTTCCAGGCCAGTCCGGGGTACACACACTCAGGTATGACCAATACATGGTCCATTTCGTTTGAGCAGGGAACCTTCTTCTGAGTGTCTGAGACACTGGGGGAGTGCAGCAGGGTGGGGCTCTGGCGTGGGGCCAGGACTCTGAAGGTGGAAAATGACCACTTTCTGTTCCCGGAAGCAGAAGAGCACACACAAGTGTCGGCACTGGCTTGGCCCAGAGTGCCCTGGTCACTCCACATCTGAGGCTGCCAAACCCACCTGGGCTGTTTGACGTCTGTGGGTGCAGGGTGTGCCCTTCTGTGAGGAGCCTGTGATGGGGGAGGAAGTTGTCTATGGGTTGCAGTGGAATTGACCTGAGCCAAGAGTGGACTCCCCTGAACCTGAGAACCCCAGGAATGCAGCCCCTGCAGGGATCACTGCAGCAAGATCTCCATGTTGGCCCGGGACCCAGCAGGCTGAGCTCCAGGCGGAGTGACCAGGGCACTCTGGACCAAGCCATGCAGGGTTTGGCCTGAATGCCCAGGCTGGCTACAGGTAGTGGTCTCCTCAAGCCTGCATTTCCTGTCATGCTGTTACGGCTTCCGGCCTCCAGGGATAGCCTGGGGAGTTAGTGCATTCACCCAGGAGTGTGGCAGGAACCCTGGGGACACCAGCCATTGCTGTCACCAGCAACCCTAGGCCTTTCTACACCTCTCAGGTCGAATCTCACCATTCTCCTGATGGTGAAATAAATAAATCATAGCATATCTCACTAATATCATTTACCATAAATCAGGGAACTCAGAAGGATTTCCAGAAATAGCATGATTGTAGTTTCACAGGTAGCCAGGATTCAGGGGAGGGTCTTCTGTGTCTCTTGCCGAGGACCCGTGATCTTGTGTCAACTGCTGTCCCCAAAGGTGCCACACTCCTCCCTGAGATGCCAGGCCCCATGGCCCAGGGCAGACCCACACCCAATGTGCCGGTTGCGGGGAGGCACACCCAGACCAGCCACTGCCCAACACACGGTCTGAAGTACTGCGTTGATAGTTCACAAAGCTTTGGTCTTTAGTCATAGGTGAGGGAAATGGGTCCAAGATTGTGCCAGTGAAGCTATGTTTGGGAGAGGTTTGGGGAATATTGTTCATCTTTTCACAACCTTCTACACAAAATGCTACTAGTGTCTCAAACAGTGATGACAAAATGCACAGACTGTAAAATTTCCCGAGGGTAGTGTTGTCCTCAGCTGCAAATCCCTGCCCCTGCTTCACCCGCCCCTGTTTTCTGGCAGCAAGGGGCTGAGCCCAGGTGCTCCACCCCTAAACTACGTTCCCAAATCTGTAATTTTTCAGCAGCGTCTTGCTACATTGCCCAGGCTGACCTGGAAATTGCTACCCTCCTGAGTTGCTGGGATTCTAGGTTGAATTTTATGAAATATTTATTTTTGAATATTTTAAAAGTATAAATACAGACAGGGGCTGGAGCAGTGAGTCAGGTTACAGCGCTTGCTGGCTTGCACAGGGACGCAGGCTCGATCCCCAGTGTCACATACACAACAAAGTGTAGGAGAAAGAAAAACTGAAATAAAGTTGATTCACATGAAAAACTGAATAAAATTAATTCTTTCTCTCTCACTGTCCCTCTCTCTTATAAAAAAGTATGTATACATTTATATTCATATTATGAATGGTTTCTGCTTTAACATTCATGTTTAATAAGTTTTATTTTGACATTTTATTATAAGCCTATAAATGCTTACATGGTAAAAGAATAATTAAATTCACTATTCTTTTCCTGTAGCTGAGACTTTTTTAAACTGACATAGAGTTTTAGGACACGTAAGTGGTGGCTTGAAGGCTGAGTGCGTAAGGGCAATTCCTGCTTCTTACACCGGCTCTTTCTGGAGTGAATAAAATGTAAGCAAGGCTGCACCCTCGCGCTTGGACTGAATACTTGAAGAGATACCAGGGACCATTCGAGTAGTCACCCTAGGGAATTCACAGGGCACAGCTCTGAGAAATGCTGTTAAAGTGTCAAGATGACTACATGAATTTTCAGACGATTTGAAAAATCTTCATTTATAAAACAGAAGCCCTTCAAATCATCCCACACCTCTGATTCTTATTACAACAGTTATTCCTGTTGACACCACTACAAGGCACGCAGCTTCCCAAAGGCTGGCTGCATACCATGGGTCCCACCAGGATCCCAGCACTCAGCAGAAGCTTGGGTGAATGATCCCCTCTGTGGGTGCTGCCCAACTTCCTGGGACTCCTCCCCCCAACTTCCTGGGGCTCCTCCACTGAACTTCCTGGAACTCCTCCCCCCAGCTTCCTGGGGCTCCTCCCCTATTTCCTGGGACTCTTCTCCATGTTTCTGGGACCCCTCCCAAACTTCCTGGGACTCCCCCCCCAGCTTCCTGGGACTCCTCCCCAACTTCCTGGGACCCCTCCTCCAGCTTCCTGAGGCTCCTCCCCAACTTCCTGGGACTCCTCCCTAAATTCCTGGGACACTTCCTCAAGTTCATGGGACCCCTCCCCAACTTCCTGGGACCCCTCCACACAGCTAGGGAGCTGGGCCCTGCGTCCCTCATTAGGTTGCTCACATACTTTCCTGCTGGGGCCTCTGTTTCTGAGTGTCTCTATCCTCTGCCTGACTGGGGAGTCCCGCAGCCACCTGCAATGCAGTACCTGCAATGCACCTGAAAGAGCCCACTTGCAATTAAATAGCACTGGCAGGGAATGCGTGCATCTTCCATACTTTCCTCCTCACAGGGAAGAGCAGGGCTTCCATCACGCCACGCTCCTCTCTCGCTGCTGCTTCCCTCTGAGCTCAGCTCCTCCCTTTTCCTGGCACACTCTTGGTTAAGGTCTCGGCAAACTCCCAGAGTCCAGATGCTCTTTTCTGCTCTGTCTCCTCCATGATTCACAGACGGTTTCTCTGCAAAGGTTTCAGAACTCATCCAGCAGCGGTGGCCTCAGTTCTGCCCCATCGCGCAGCAAGTTTTCTGGCAATGAGGACTCAGCTGTGCCTCAGTGCGCTCTGCTTCACATGGGGCTGCTGGCTGCTTCGAGGCTACCCCAGAGGCTGGCCAGGCACAGGCACGGGCTTCCAGCTAGTACATATGCTGCACTTTTACCCTCAAGAGTCCCCAGCCCTCATCTCCTCTCATCTGTGTTAAATAGCACTGAGCACCACTGGTTCCAGTCGCAGAAATGAACTAAGAAATGAACCAACAGCTGGTGTGGTGCACACCTGTATTCCCAGTAGCTCAGGAGGCTGAGGCAGGAAGATCAAAAGTTCAAGGCCCACTGCAGCAACTTAGTGAGGCCCTAAGCAACTTAGCAAAACCCTGTCTCAAAATAAAAAATAAAAAGAGGACTAGGGATGTGACTCAGTGTTTGAGCCCCTAGGTTTAATCCCTGTTCAAAATAAATAAATAAATAAAGGAGACAGTCTTAGTCCCAGGTAGCCTGTGGCTTAGGCAGTCAGCAGACAATCAGAGGTGGTAAGGAGGGGCAGCAGTGAAGTCCACCCCGGAGGGAGCTGGGAGAGAGGGCACCACCCGTTAGGTGGCTCTGACCTGCAGGGAACAGTGTGGGAAGGGCCGTGGGAAGCTCAGTTGGGCAGAGGCTGAGTGAGAGCGAGTCGTGGAATGAGGCAAGGGCAGTCTCCCTGCAAGAACACAGCCATCGCACAGCATGTGTCGTGGCCAGCTGGGAAGCAGTGAGAGCGTCCACGGAGGGAAAGGAGGACCTGGGAACGAGGTCAAGGCCGGATGGGGCAGGGACTCAGTCATGACCCAGGTTTGGATGATCTTCTTTTCCCAAACCTCTTTAAGATCATCTGGAAGTGCTGTGTGGACAGAATAAGCCTCCACTCTTCTGCTCCCTGAAACTCCATAGTTCAATCAACCGGAAGACAGGTCCTTGAGGCCACCGTGGAGCAGAGTCACCTGAATGCACAATGGATCTCGGCCTGGCAGGGATCAGGAGCGGTGTGACTCCCTGACCTGTGCTCATAGGTGGTGTGGGTAGAGGAGAGGGAGTCAGACATGGGGTCCAGGATCCGGTACAAGCCCAGCACCTTTCCTTTATTGCCCACGGAGACCTGGGTCCTTGGGCAGGGAGTTCAGTGATGGACACTCACAGGCATTGGGCGAGACATTTGCCTCACTGAAGAACTTCCAAAATGAACACTATGCACAAGACAAGGAAAACAGCTAAATCAAAGCTGCTCTATGAGAGTGAGCATGGCTTGGGTCCCGTCCAGAGTGCTTGGGCTGTGGAAGTCAGGTGTTCCCCAAGGGTCAGTGGCCACCCCGATGCCCTGTGAGTTAATGCAGCCCTTCCCTTCCAGGACTCAGTCTTCTTGTGTGAGCTTCAGTTTCCGTCCTCTTAACCAACACCCAGCTACGCTGGTCCCTTGAACTGAGCTGAAACAGTTGGAAAAGGAACGAAGAGGTCCATCCATGATGGACAGGCAGGCCAGGGAAGGAGGCACTGAAGCCTTTCAGCTGAGCTTTGAGGAACAGGAGGAAAAGTTGAGAATGTTTACGATTCCACAGGATGATGTGTTTTCCTGTTGATGGAAGCTACAGGAGTGAGAGGTAACAATGAGGCGCTCTCCTTTCCAGCAATTCAACAGCCTCCTCCCTGTCTTGGCCTTGCACCTGTCTGAGTCAGCGGCTCCCACCTCGCCTACATGTGGGGACCATCAAGGTGCTCCACCCTGGACAGTCAGCAGCTGGCCTTTCCCTGTCTAGTGTTCACCCAAATGAGCCAGAAGGCTACACTTGGAGGAATACAACCAGGAACAGGAAAGAGCAGCGAGACACAGCCTGACTCAGGCAAGAGGAACCCCTGATCCAAGGGGGAGGATGAGGGGCAGCAGCGTCCAGGCTGAGGGAGCCCACAGCCCTGGGGACAGCCCTGCAAGGGACTCTTCCTACTGGACCGCAGGTGTCAGGTCCGTGAGTTCTATGCGGCCACTGTGATGGCAAGAGGCAGAATTTACTCCTCTTCCCCCAAGAACCTCAACTTCACCCAGTCTATGTTAACCTTGGAATCCAGATAGACAGAGAAATTCCTAAAGAAAGAGAGTAAAGAAAAAGAAAAAGAGAAAACACTGAAACTCTTGGCTCACCTCTGCAGCAAATGTAACACACGTACGAGCATCAAATCCAAGGGAGGCCTGAGTGATTCCCCAATTATAGTGCCTAATTTGGACTAAAGCAAAGATTTATGCATAAGCAGAGACACCAAAGTGAATTTATTATATGTTCCCACTCAAAAATAATCATGTAGGAATGATTAGATTTTTCAAAGTGTGCTGTAAATACACCAATAAATTATACTAATACAAAACAGCTAAGTGATCTCATAAGCTAAGCAATTCCGCTTTTTATAGGTCACAGTAAACATGTCACTAAAATTCCTGATTTTATTTCCTACAGGTAACAGAATTGCACTTGGCTGCTAATCAAACGGCACGGAGTGTGTCACTTTCCGTGGAGGACAAGGAGGCTGAGGGGGAGCCCAGGACAGGGGCAGGACAGCCAGGGACCCAGCCTGTTCACTTCCCACCCTATCGCCCCAGCTGCACTGGCCAGTGTGGGAGGATTGAGCTC
Organism: Aplodontia rufa; assembly: GCA_004027875.1. Classification (NCBI taxonomy): domain Eukaryota; kingdom Metazoa; phylum Chordata; class Mammalia; order Rodentia; family Aplodontiidae; genus Aplodontia; species Aplodontia rufa. The sequence continues at coordinate 36,619 of PVKS010019752.1, forward strand.
TCCTGCCTCACAGGAGCCCCTGGGCTCAGCGTGGGAAGAAGGCCCACAGTCCACATCCCGCACAGGGGTAGATAAGCAGGTTTTAAATATATTTAATTTAACTGCATGTCAGTCTTGTTGGAATGTCCTTTGTAGATGTATTCCTTGGGGATTGCTTTAGGATCATAGTAAAATTGAGCAGAGAGTACAGGGTTCCCATATTCCTGTGTGCACTCTTGCAGTGTCCCTGGATCAGCTCCCCTATCCCAGAGTCCCCAGATCAGCTCCCTTATCACAGAGTCTCTAGATCAGCTCCCCCAGCACAGAGTCCCCAGATCAGTTCCCCTATCCCAGAGTCCCCAGATCAGCTCCCCCACAGTAGTATCCCTGGATCAGCTCACCCATCTCAGTGTCCTTGGATCAGCTCCCCCACCGCAGTGTCCCCAGATCAGCTCCCCTATCCCAGAGTCCCTAGATCAGCTCCCCCACCACAGAGTCCCCAGATCAGCTCCCCACTCTCAGTGTCCTTGGATCAACTTCCCCACCGCAGTGTCCCCAGATCAGCTCCACTAACCCAGAGTCCCCAGATCAGCTCCCCCAGCAGTGTCCCCAGGTCAGCTCCTCCACCAGTGTCCCCAGATCAGCTCCCCTATCCCAGAATCCCCAGATCAGCTCCCCTACCAGAGTCCTCAGATCAGCTCCCCTATCAGAGTCCTCAGATCAGCTCCCCCACCACAGTGTCCCTAGATCAGCTCCCTTCCACAGTGTCCCCAGGTCAGCTCCCCCTCCAGATGGGTGCCTTGGTTACATGCATGAGCCACATGAACACATCACTGTCCCCTGAGTCCTCAGTTTACCCCTGGAGGCTGAGGACATTCTGCCAGTTGGGACAGATGTATAATGACTTAGATCAACTGCAGCAGGGTTGTACAGAGCTCTACCTGCTCACCTACTCCCCATCCCCAGCAACCACTGATCTCCATCCCCACAGCTCTGCCCTTTCCACAATGTCACCAGGTGGATCACTGAGGGTGTCACTTTTCAGATCGGCTTGTTTCGCTTGGTAACACGCACTCAAGGTCACTCCCTGACTTTTCACGGCTGGACACTCAGTCCTGAAGAGCATCCCACTCTCTGAGCACACTAGAGGTCATGTACCCATCAGCTACTGAAGGTCACCTTGGGTTTCTCCTCTCTGGGCACACTAGAGGTTATATGCCCATCAGCTACTGAAGGTCACCTTGGGTTTCTCCTCTCTGGGCACACTAGAGGTCATGTGCCCATCAGCTACTGAAGGTCACCT
>PVKS010019753.1:0-37898 GCA_004027875.1 Aplodontia rufa
GAGTCTGTTTTAATCCCAGTTCACCGTTGAATGAGAGCAGTCCGGTTCCTGCTGGTTGGGTCCGGAAAGATAGGGATTTGCTCAGTGCCGAGCTGCAATTTAGAGACAGAGCCGAACTTGAACCTACACTCTGGGGCCAGGACTCTGTGTGTCCCCCCCAAAGAAGCCCCCTTCCTCACTGGAGTCCTGATCCTACCTCGAGGCCTTCCTGGCAAAGCTAAGCAGTGGACCACATATGGCAATGGTTTCAAGAGGCCACAAGTATTCCAGTGACCTGCTGGCATAATCCAGAGGAGCCAGAGGTACACTGGCCAGCCTGGGATGCCCCACATCCCAGCCCCCACCCCACTGCCCACCCTCCATCTTGCTGCTGCCTATTTCCCAGGGCTCTGCTCATGGAAGCCTCTCAAATGAGCTAAGGGTCCCAGATCCCTGGAGCTTCAGGTGAACGGAGTCAGGAAAGGGGTTGGGCAGAGAAGGGGACAGGGGAGGCGGGCAGAGCATGCTTACCCTCCCTTTCTACCATTCCACAATCTATCTTCTTCACTCCCAGCGCCTGCTCTGCCTCCTGCACCTCTGCCCATTTCCTCATCTGGCTTCCAGATTCATGACAGGCGCCAGAGCCCCAAGCAGAGCCAGCTGTCATGCCATCCTCATTCCCGCTGAGCCGACCATGGCTACCCAGTGTGAGGAAGACAGAGGGAGTTGGGCAGTGGTGCTTTCTGGAGATGGATGCTCAAAGCATGGGAGAACAGCGAGTCAGGGGAAGAGGCGGTCCAGGAGGGCGCACAGGCCTGGGGTGCAGAGTGCTATGATCAGTAAGTTAGCACAAGGAAGGCCAAATGGTAACTGGAGAGGCTCAGCAGAAAGACAAAAGGGTCCATCAAGGTAGGAGGAAGGCAGAACCCAGGGAGGGCAGCCTGGGGGCCCAGAAGCATGCTGTGTGGTTGTCCTTAGGCATGAACTTGGCCCCAAGTCAGTCCCATCACAGCCTGCTGGAAACAAGCATATTGTGGATAGGCAGAACCTGTCTTTTCTTTTTACAAGAGGGGACACTGAGACCCAGAGAGAGAGGTGGAGACAGGCCAAGGCCCCACATTGCTGCTGAAGATGGGGTCGAATCACACCTCGTTGTCTGTGAGCCCTCCCTCCCCAGTGCGGACTCAAGAAATTGTCCTGGTGAGGGACAGTGTTCAGAACAGTGTTCTCTACCTGCTGAGAACAGAGGGAAAGTTCTGCCACTGGAAGAATCTACCCTCTGGCCTGCCTCCCTGTGTCCAGCAAGGGGTGGGGGAACATGGACACGACACTGCCTCTCTAGTCCCTGAGCCCGTGGAAGACTCTGGAGCCAGAACAAGCAGCTTCAGGGTCCTGTCTGCTGCTAAGTGTGTATAAGGGGAATTCTCTTGGAAGAGAGGACACAATTATATTTAGTATTTACTGCCCCCACACAAGATTCCTTTGAAAAAGAATGTCACTTTTGCTGTAAAAATCAATTCCAATAAGGAAAGTGCTCTCAGCCTCAGCCCCCACAAGCCTCAGATAATAATACTGCCACTCTACCTTTTCCAACACCTGAATCTCACTTCAACAGGAGGCCAAGAGCCAAAGAATTCCCGTCTGTAAGGGACAGGAACCAGCCTGTGGAAAGAGGACCTTTGCTCTGGGAACAGACCTCCCCGTAACCAGCCTGGGTCCAAACCTGCTAGGACCAGAAGACAGGCCCAGGGGACTGTGCCAAGGACCAGGCAAAGTCCTAGCCACCTGGTTTAGGACAGGCATCAGCAAATGGACCTGACACATTGCCTCTTCCCTCTGGGACTCAGTTTCCCCATTTGTATGATAAAGAAGGAGTCAGCCCTTCTGGCTGGGGTGCTCTGTGTTGCAAGAGTCTATCCTGGGTTGACAAACCACAGGCCACAAACTAAATCGGACCCTCAGCTATTTTTCAAGAGGCCTGTTAGCTGAGAATTGTTTTTACATTTTTAAAGGACTGGTTAAAAAACGTAAAAAAGGAAATGAAAGAAAATCTCATAGAAGACTAAGTGACAGAGACTATAGTGGCCTGCAGGACCTCACACACTTATTATTTAACTCTTTACAGAGAAAGTTTGCCTGTTCTTCTCCAGGTGACGTTGGTTCGTGCCTCTGCCCCATTCGAGTTTGCAGGACTCTAGAAATCTTTTAGGATGAGCAGATTTATTGGGAGCTGTACCTCCTCCATCGTCCTGGGAGCTACAGGAAGGTGGGTTCCCAGTGCCCTCACCCACCCTGGTGCCTGACAGACCTTCCGTACTGATTAGATGTCTGTGCTCTCCACATCCTTGTGGCTTGTATGGAACGGTCACTTCTGCATCGTGGAGACTGCCACTTAAATCAAGCTAAGCTGATGAACCACCACTGAGCACCATGCGACTCCATGCAAAGTAGGTACCCAGGCCCAGCTCTGCCCACCATGAACTCACTGTCCCAAAAAAAGCACTGGACACAGACACTAATAATTTTAACACAAGACAGGCCATGATGCATGCTCCAAAAGAAAGGGGAAGTACAAGGCACACACTAAAAGAAGGTCCAATGAAATCTGAAAGGAGTGAGCACTTCACTAGATAAACGGCAAAGCCCGGGAAAGGCAATTCACAGAAGGGAATACAGCTAATAAACTAAATATATGGGAATGTCTGCAGCCATACCCAGAGCCAGAAAAATGCTGATAAAAATTATGAGATATCTTTTTATGATTATTAAAATAGTAAAAAAATTTCAAATTGTATTTCAAATTGTAATACCCAGTAGTCTCCCTAGTACCATGAAATGGCTCTCTCTTTCATGACTGTCAGTGGGAGCAAGTGGAATAACTCTTCAAAATCAGTTTGGAAATAGTATCGAATGTCATAAAAATGTACAAACGTCACAACCCAGTCAAACCACTTCTCAGAATGGGTCCAAAGAAAACGATTTAAAATAAGGAAAAAGGCTGATAAGCTAACCCATGGGCTGGCTCTAGTAGTGGTTACTTGGAGATGATATAAACTCTCTGCATGGATCTCTTTCCACTTGAGCTACCTGGTTATTTAAAGATCACCCACATTAGTAAAATCCGCTTTGCTCCACAATAGGAGCCTGCTCCTGAGAAAGAGGGACCAACCTGTCTAGGTGGCCTTATTGCCACTTGTAAAGCTTGGACCTGGCCACGGGGCATTTTCTGCCCCATGGACAGGGATAGCAGAGGAAGCCAGTCCACTGACAGAGAGCAGAAAGAATGAATCTGACACAAGACATGTGTCTCATGGCATCTGCAAACTTGTCCCGGGGTACCCACAACCAACCACCTGCAACCAAGTTCCTGTGAGATGCTCCAACATCCTGTGTAAAATCACTTTCGTGCTTGTCCTCTTACAGCCATTACTAATGCAGATGGTCCTTGACTTCAGGATGGCGCAAATGTGACAGACATGCAGTAGAGCTCACGCTTCAAATTTCAGATCCTGGTCTTTCCCCTGGGCTAGCAATCTATGCTATGGTAATCGCTCATGACGCTGAGCAATGACCGTGGGCCGGAGCTCCCACTTGGCCATGGGATCACAAGTGGAAGCAAGGAATACGCTACAGTGTCCTGTATTGCTAAGCTAGGGCGTCCAGTAGGTTAGGTGAATTCAATTCAGCTATTTATCCAAACATAACCCCATCGCAAGCCAAGAAACATCTGCACATGACGACTACTGAAAACTTGTAATGGAACTGTGCACAAACTTTAAAAATGGCTATGCTATGCGTGAGAATGTGAGTTCAAACCCTAGCACCACATACACAACAAAGTTTCAGAGCAACAAAAGCCACATGAAAAACTAAATAAAACTGATTAATTGATTCTTTCTTTCTCTCTCTCACTGTCCTTCTCTCTTTAAAAAAAAAGGTTATGCTATTAAGCAACATGGGGGAAAGTCTTTAATAAGGATAAAAAATCAAACACAACATACATGTGTGCTACATAGATCAAGATATATGCATTAAAAATTAGAAAGGAACACATTAAAATGATAAAGTGTTGTGCCAGAGGTGGGCATCGTTATTTTCTCTAGTTCCATACAACTGCATTGCTTATCTTAAACTTAAAAAAATAATAATTTGGGGACTGGAGCAGTGGCTCAGTGGTTATGGAGCTTGCCCGGCATGCATGAGTACACAGGTTCAAACCCCAGCACACACGTACACAGCTAAGTGTCAGAGCAACGAAAGCCATGTGAAAAATTCAATAAAAATGTATTCTGTCACTCTCTCACTGTCCTTCTCTCTTTAAAAAAAATAATTTTGAGTGAGGAGATGATAAAAGAACTATGCTGCTATGTGAACAGCACTTGCTGGCCCAAGAGAAGGTGGACAGAGAGCCAAGGACCCAAGGGACGGGTATTTTTATTTCCTCCAGTTAGAGAGATCAGAGAGCCTTTATCAAGCAGGCAGCCTTTGAATGAGGTTCTCAATGATGGGAAGGATTTGAACAGGAAGCGACGTATGACAAGGACAGGGGGATTGGGATGGAGGGGAAAGGATTAATGGGCTTTAGGGGAAAGAACAGGCAAGCTCTGAGACAAGAGCTGAAAGCCTAAATGGAAATCAGCAGGAAACCAGGCTTCATCACAGAGGTGTTACACCGGCGACTTTCGGTTCACATTGGCTCGGAGGTTTTTCATTCAGCTGTATGTGATCACGGATCTCTAAACTAGTTGCAATGCCTCTCATCTGTGATCCTCTACCCTCCACCCTTGGCTCTGGGATGCCAGGGTCAGACTCAGTAACAGTCAGCTTGGCAGGTGGGCTCTCTTAGGCTCTGCCAATAGGGGGCGATAGAGATCCCCTTGGAGGGGTAAGGACCTTGGCAGCAGATGGGAGCATTTATTAATTTGGCTTTTTCCATATTCACACATCATGTGATCCAGCCATTCTACTCCTTGCTATGTCTTTGAGAAACTTCACTCTGTGCACTGGGGGACATCACCAGGAGTGCTCATAACAGCATTATTCATGATAGCAAAATACTAGAAGCAAGCTAAATGCCCAACAAGAGAAATATATAATATATGGTGTTTCTCTCAATGAAGTATTATGCAGCAGGGAAGAGGAATGAACTCAACAGGCATCAACACAGATGAATTTGGGAGATAACATTGAGAGTAAAAAGCAATTCACAGAAGACAAGTTCCAGCACGACTCTCCTTTTATAAAGTTCAAATGCAAATATTAGGAAATAAGTGACTTTGAAATATATACTAGGTGCTTAAACTATTACACAAGCAAGGAAATGATGAACAGCACAGTCTGGGTTGTGTTCACTTGGAAGGGGAGCAAGAGGACCCAGACGCATCCAAGGGCAGCCGGAAAGTTCTAGTGCCAAAGGTAGGTGGTGTGTCATAGGTGGGTTTTAGTTAGCTTTTTCGTGAGGTATGAAGAGGATGTCCTGACAAGAAGAATCTTAGGAGGAAAAGGTTTATTCAGGGGCTCACCGTTTCTGAGGTCCCAGTCCATAGAAGGCCGGCTCCATTCCTCAGGGCTCCAGGTGATGCTCTTCACCACGGTGGTAGGCACGGCTCCAGGGAGACCAGCAGCTGAAGGCGTCACAGGGGGAAGCAGAGCAGAGATCAGCTCCACACTAGATACAGAATGCACACGCAAAGGCAGGACCCCAAGGACCCACCTCCTCCAGCCACACCCACCAGCCGACAGCTGCCAGGTAATTCCTGGAAGGGGATTAACCCACTGCTTCAGTTATAACCCAATCCTTTCACCTCAGCCTTCCCAAACTGTCACACGGGAGCTCTCATTCAAACCATAGCACTTTACCATGAATATCTATTACAAATATTCTTAGTGCATGTATAAATACACATATATAATATAATAAACCTGTTTCAAAATGCTTAGTCTTGAAATATCTTATGACTAAGAAATGGCATTCTCAGAAGATCCCTGTTGGCTGTGCCCCCAAACACACCCATGGCTGAGAGCTGGGAGAAGATGGGAGGCCTTGGGCTGGGCTCTGGCCAATGCCATGTCCAGGTGCTATGGTTTGGATATGGTTTAATTGTGTCCCTCAAGGTTTCATGTGTTGAAATTTAATTCCCATCGTGAGGTATGAAGAGGATGGAAATGTAATCCAACTATAGCGCTGATAGTGAATCAGATCAGATAAGGTCAGTAAGGTGGAGCCCCACAATGATGGATCCATCCTGGTGGCTTTATAAGAAGAGGGAGAGGGACCAGAAGACGCATGTTCCCTGTCTCTTGCCCTGCCGTCCTTAGCATTCTCATGCACCACCTGACACAGCCCCTCAACCTAGGACCTCCAGAACCTCTTTTCTTTATAACGCGTCCAGCCTGTGTTATTTATTGTATTACTGGCAACAAACCACAAAGTAGTATACCAGGAATCCCACCTGTGTGCTGATCCCCGGGCATGCCACTCCTGAAAGGGGCTGGGAGAGCCTTGTCCTGCAAGTCTGGACCAGTTTCCAATTTACTGAGTGACTTTGGTCAAGCCCCAGCCTCAGTTTCCCCGTTTGTACGATGGAAGAACCAGGGGACAGGTGGTTGGGGAAGTTCATCGCTAAGAGTCTTCATCCTTAGTGTTGTTGAATGACCTGGGCACTTTGATGGGAGTTTGGTGACGCTGCCATGACCAGTAGGGGACTTGGGACAAATCTGTGTGGGAGACTTAGTTTCCTCAGCAGTTCAGCAGAGATGGAACCAGTGCCTGTCTCACAGTGTTGTCGTGAGAATCAAATGAAATTATGTGTGAAGTATCCAGCATAGAGTCCAGAGAGAAGCAGCCCACAACCATCACGAGGAAGACCCAGGAGCCGGAGTGGCCACGACCGTGCTGTGAAGGGTGTCTTACTGTGGTGCCGCCCCCAGGAGGTGGCCTGTAGCTGGCCGGGACAGCTCCAGCTTCAGCCATTATTTCCAATCTCCCATCTGGGTTCATCAGCTCTCCCCTGCTAAGAACAGAACCGAGCCCTTGCCCCCAAATCGCTGCAGCTGTCTGTCTGTCCCTATCTTTGGCCCACAGCTCTGCATATTAGCCCTGCAGCTGTTCTCGCGCAGGCCCCCTCTGTCCTGCCCAACAGGAGGGGACCCTGGAGAGCCTGGTTGCAAGCAGTGTCTGACCATGCTCTGCCTCACCCAGGACAGGATCACACTCCATTGTGAGTGCAGCATGCTGCTGGCTTTCACTTCCTTCCCTGGTGACAGGCCTGAGGTCTGCTCCATGGCTCACAGGGTGCAAGGACCACTGTGTGCTTTCTGTAATAAAGCCAGTCCGCCCTCCACGTCCACAGTGCGCAAGAGTGCCCTCCACTTCCCTTGCATGGTCCGGACGCCCTCAAGCTTACTTCGTTCAGTTCCTGCCCTCCCTCAAGGCCGTGTTTCTTGCTCAGGCTCCAGGGAGCATCTAAAGGCAGGACAGTCTGCTGGTCCTCCCCACTGCACCAAGAAAGAGCCTGAGGAGGCTCCTGGGGCTCCCAGCCTCCCACACAGACATCTCAGCCCAGGAAGCTGCATAGCTGTGGGATTCAGAGCCCTCCTGCCCCTTAGGGATGGAGCCTCAGCACCCCCAAGGCTAAACCCAAGCCACCACTTTCCCAGAGCAGGGGCTGGGGCAGGGGCTTCAGGACAGGCAATTGCACCCTGAGCTTGATCACTCTCCAATCCCCAGAGCACAAAGCCTCCCCCTCCGCTCATGTGGTCCAGCGTGATCCCCTTTGCTCAGGGATCAGAAATCAGGAGGGACTTCTGCAAGTCCTCCCCTGTCTAGGTGAAGCCTGGGGAGCAAATGCCTTGTTCCTCCTGGAGGGCCATGGCTGTCACCAAGACAGCAACTAACTTACACATCAGTGCCAGTTAGAGTCCCAGCTAGCCCACTTCAGAGGGCATCTCACAAAATACAAATGAAAAGGAGGGAAGGCTGAAGATAGCAGCTGAGCATTGATCTTCAGTGTGGCAGGAAGACATCTGTCTGTCAGTGAGGGAGCCTCTGCATCTGGCCCACTGAAGATTTCCAGGTCTAATCCCTGGAGCTTGAGGTGGTGCCTTACATGGCAAAGGGGGCTTCAGAGATGAGGTGAAGTTAAGGATCCTGAGGTGGAGGAGATTCTGAATTACCCAGGTGAGCTCTGCTTAATCACAGGGCCACAAGCAATCAAAGAGTCCTTATGAGAGGGAGGCAGAGGAGAGGCAGGAGAAGGCAATGTGACTCCGGAAGTAGAGGTCAAGATGATGCGGCCACAAGCCAAGGAGCGCCGACAGTTGCCAGCAGCAAGAAGAATCAAGCAAGTGAATCCTCCTCTGCCGGATCCCAATGGAATGCAATTCAAACCCTGTAAGACTGGGTGGGGATTTCTGGCTTCCAAATCTGTAGAAGAATCGATTTCTCTTGCCCTCAGTCACTGAGGTTGAGGTAACTTGTTAGAGCATCCACAGAAAACGAACGTAAACTCTGACTTCCGGGAACCTGGGTCCCAGCTGCAGCACCCTTGCAGGAGGTTCTGAATCACTGGGCTCCTCCCACCTTGTCTGCAGGGAATAATAGCTTGTGTCTAAGAAGAAAGAGGGAATGCATGAATAGGTAAACTGAGGCCAGATTATGAAAGGCCTTAAGTAACAAGCTAGACTTCGGCCCTCACACTGTGGAGTCTGAAAAGCCATAGATGTTTTGGAGTAGGGTAATGGTTGGAACAGATGATAGATAAGACGATAGATAGATACATACATACATAGAAGACAGATGAAAGATAGATAGATGATAGATAATAGACAGATGGTAGATGATAAATGATGATAGAAGATAGATGATAGCAGATAGATGATAGAAGATAGATGATAGAAAATGATAGATAATAGACAGATGATTGAAGGATTGATAGATGACAAAAGATGATAGGTAGAAGATAGGTAGATGATAGATGATAAATTGAAAGATGATAGATGATAAATAGATAGATAGACAATAGATAGATCCCTCCGCTCTGTAGAGAAAGAATGGGAGACAAAACTCGATGCCAGGACACAGGGAGGAAGCCACAGAGATAACTCAGGAAAGAGATAAGGACAAGTGGAGTTTGATAATCAGCCAAGGACATCCAGAGACCATTCAGTCCTGGCAGAAGAGGAGCTTTTATAAGAAGGGTGGAGCAGAGACAGATGCTCTTCAAGAAGGCAATCCCAGTTCCTTCTTGTTTGGGTGAAATTCACCATAAGAAAAGAAAGAAGTAGGATCACACTTCCAGAGAGAGAGAGAGAGAGACTGAAGCACTAGTACTGAGGACTGAACTCAGGGGCACTCTACCACTGAGCTGCTGCATCCTCAGCCTTTTTATATTTTTTATTTTGACACAGGTCTCACTAGGTTGGCCTCCAACTTGCCATCCTCCTGCCTCGGTCTACAGAGCTGCTGGAATTCTTTGCATGTGCCAACATACCCAGCTAGATATATTTTTTAATTTATTTATTTACTTATTTATAAAGAGAGAGAGAATCAGTTTCATTTAGTTTCTCGTGTGGCTTTTGTTCCTCTGACACTTCGTTGTGTACGTGGTGCTGGGGTTGGGACCCTTGACCTTGTGCATGCCAGGCAAGCGCTATAACCACTGAGTCACTGCTCCCACTCCACCCTGCCCCTGCCCAGCTAGTTATATTTTTAAGTGGCAAAAGTCAGCCAAAGTCATTCACTTAAAAAAATTCTTTTGAATTCTAAAACCAGCACAACTCTGGCCAGTTCAAAGGTGAATAGAAACCAGCTCACACGCTTGCTGTGGGTCACATTTTGCAAAGTATCTGGCTACGTTTCTCGCGGGGCTTTGTGTAAGCAATGCAAGTGGCCGGCAGTTGGGAGATTTTCACAAGAAGGTGGCCTGGTAAAGAGAAATGTGCATTAGGCTGGAAGACAGGAGCTCACGGGCCCAGTCCTGCCCTGTCCCTCACTGCGTGGTCTTAGACACAATGTGTACTGGCCCCTTGATCTTAGACTTCGTCGCCCTGGAACTGTGAGCAGTGAATGTCTGTTGTTTATGTCCCCCGTTATGGCATTATCATTACAGTGGCTCAAACAGACTGTGACTCCTGCCGGACTCTCCTAGGCCACACGAGCAGCGCTTTGAAGATGAGGACTGAGCCTGTTTTATCTCTGTGCCCCCATTGCAAGCCTGGCACTGGTCAGCTAGGCTCTTGGTGACCGTTACTAAGGAGTTGTCTGATACAGCTTTAGATAGGGGCCGGAGGGAAGCCTGGCACTCACTGGGCACTGACTCTGTGTCAGGCCCTGCACTGAGCACTGTGGACACAGAGAGGAATCTGGGACCCTGAGCCCAGAGCCCAGGCTGCTGAGCAGACCGATCCAAAGCTGACATCAGAAGCTCCACCTGTGTCTGCCAGGTATCACCCAGACAAACCCCGCTTTACACTGGGGAATATCCATGAGATCACACGCAAACTGCCTGCATCCCTGACAGCCAGCCTCCCACCTCAGGATATGCAGCCCGCTGTCCTGGGGGAGGGCAGGCAGATGGCCACAGGGCCAGGCAGCCCCCACCCCAAAGGGCCCTTCATTACCTCACTCACCCAGTCACAGACTGAGCAGCACTGAGGAATCAGACACGCTCCTGCCCTTGGGAATTTCACAGGCTAATGGGCAGCGTGAGCCCCAGACACAGTGACGGCCACACAGGACTCTGAGCCGCCGAAGGCAAAGCACCTCCAGGTGCCGGGTGAAGGGAGACGGATTTGCAGATTACAGCTTCCAAACAAGAGCTGAAGCAAACCTCTGCCTTGCAGGGGTGGAAGCTGCTCTGATGGCCAAGGTGCAGAGATTGGACCGTCATCTGCGGCAGACAGGACAGTGCATCGGCCCTCACTCTCTTTATACCCCACCCCCACCCAGGTTTGGAAGGCAGAAATCCTAGAGACCTCATTTGGACCTGCTCTCCTTAGAAGTTGCTGAGGTTTTAGTGACAACAGACAAAAGAATTGGATGCTCCTACTCCCTCGGTGCACAGGGACAGCAGTCACAGTCCTGGTGTCACCACGGCTTCCACACCCAGCTCAGCCCCGGGCCTGCTGATTCCTGACAGAAACACATCAGAATCGTGGCCTGCCCCCTCCTGAGGGAGCCGGCATCGCCCTGACCAAGCCACACTCACAGCCCCCTTTGTGAGGCTGTGATGTATCACCAGAGGGATGGGCACATGGGAAGGTAGTGACAGAAGAGTCCTTTGCATCCTGAGCCAGGTGGGAAACGTGAGTCTTGCCAGCACGTGAGAACCTGAGGTGGGGCGCCCAGATGCGAGGAGCTGGCTGGAGCATGGGCTCTGGAGGACTGTACCCTCAGGCGAGGATCGTCACCTTGGGTGAGCGCTTAGCACCCCTGAGCCCCAGTCACCGCCTCTGTAAAATGGGGCTGTTGGTTCAAGAACTGAGTGGGATAACGCAGGCAAAGCTCGGAACACAAAGGCCAGCACATAGCGAGGGCTCAGTGGACAACAGCTGCTGGTCGTAGTTTAAACAGTAGTGCCAGAGCTCAGGGCCACAGGAGTGGACAGAGGCCACAGGTCTCAGATGGGGCCTTCGGGGCCTTGGGTCTCCAAGGAGCTACCTTGTGGCTCAGGAGCCTCTAAGTAGGGTGGATTCACACAGGGCTACCTGTAGAACGGGGAGAGCCTGGGGTAATTCAGCAAACTCAGGGACCATCCTGAGAAGAACATGTATGATGACTGGATGTGGTGCACACCTTGGAGCCCAGCTACTCGGAGGCCGAGGCAGGAGGATCCTGAGTTCAAGACCAGCCTCAGAAGCACAGTGAGACCCTGTCTCAAAAAAAAAAAAAAAAAAAGAATAACACACACTGAATGTCATGAAAACAAAAACAAAATAGGTGCCATAGAGCCAGCCCCACAGTAGGCCATCACTTGTGTGGATTGGACGGAAGGACAATAGGCAGGATTCTGACCCCAGCTGAAGGAGATCCTATCCTCTCACTTGTTTTACGTGAATATCTATGTAGATGTTCCTTTTAATAAAGGCTTCTGAAAAGTAAAATTGAAAACCAATGACCTAGTTCATGCTCCTTCTTCTACAGAAGGGGAAACTGAGGCACAGAAAGGCAGAGGGATTTGCCCAAGGCACAGAGCTGAGTGGTTCCCACAGGTCCAGGCTTTCTCCTGTGCCCTCTTCGCTCATCCTCCAGGAGCTGAGGCTTTGGGGCCGACAGCAGGGTGAGACTGGCCTGGGCATCTGGTGCCAGATGCCAGGGAGGGTGAGGGCCCTCTGTCCCCTCCCACTGCTGGGAACAGAGCGCGAACAAGCACTGTCAGAGGTGTGAGCCAAAATTTATGCACCAGGGTGTTTACTGTGTGTTATTTATAATACTGAAAAATTGGAAATGACCTAGAAACAGGTTAATAAATTATTCCAACAACCTTTCAGTGAAATATAAAGCAGCTACCTAAATTCATCTCTTTAGAGACTGTTCAATGGAAAGTTAGAATCAAGAGAAAATACAAACCTCTAAATAAGGCTGACACCAACTTCAAAAAATATGTATGTTGTAAAAATTGTTAATATTTATTTCTGAAGAGGTTGGAGAGATGATTAATGGGTAAGTTTTTTTGTTGTTGTTTTGTTTTTTGTTTCTCCCTGACTTTTTATGATGTATTAGCTTCAGAATCAAAGATGGAGACCAAAGTTGAAGATTGCCTGAGCAGGGCAGGTAGGTCCCTCCAGGAAAGCCAGCCTCGCACATCCCTTGGTTCACAGGCATCCTCTCTAACCTACTTCCAGGCCTTGTCTCTCAGCTTGAGAACACACAGATGCCACTTTTAATCCATTCCACCAGTAGGAGCCACGTTAATAGGCTCCTTCTTAATTGCTGGACTAAGCATTAAAGATTCTGAAAGTGTCATAATACATATTTTCCATCTAGGAAAGCAACTTAAATGCTCAAACTTTAAGGCCCCCAAAGACCTTATTTGCATCTTTCATGCCTTATAGATCACCTTTTACATTCCAGGAAGGACTGATGCCAGCTTTTCTTCCTGCAGAGACTCTAGTGAACCCTTATTTTTTCTTCCAACTATATTAATACAGTGCTGATGGTCCCTGGTAACACTGTGTGTCTTTGAATAAGTCACTTGACCTCTCTGAGCTTCAATTTTCCCTTTTGTACGGGCCTTTACAGCTTGTGATTCTTAGCATCTCTCAATTCCTTCATTATATCCAGCTTCTTAGTCTGTTCTCTGTTACTAATAAAACAATACTGCTGACTGGGTAAGTTAGTAAGAAAAGTGGTTGATTTTGGCCCACATCAAGGTTGAGAAACCACATCTGGTAATGAACTTTTTACTGACAGAGTCCTGAGATGGCTCAGGGCATCACATAGCAAGAGATTGGTAGCACACAAGAGACCTAGCCATATGGATTTTTGCAGCGGACCTACTCTCAAGATAACCCACTATCCCATTAATCCACTAATCTCGAGAGTGGTTGAATCCATGCTTGAGGCAGAGCCCTTGTGGCTTCTCAAAGGCCCCACCTCTTAATATCTCGTTGTTGGGATTAAGTTTCGATATGGGTTTCAGGAGGCACAAACCATATTCCAACTAGAGCGTGATGGATGGTCTTTGGCCTCTGACCCCCTGGGCTGGGTTCCTATGTGGTACCGCTCAAATGCTGAGTGGGGTTGATTTTTGCATCCAGACTTGAGTGTTTTAGAGAAGCAGCAGAATTCTAAGATAGATCCGGCATCCTAAACGGACAAATCATTCTGATCTAAATCTTTATGGGCTCCCAGTGCCTCATTAAATGTCCAAGCCCTGGAGGCTCTGAATCACAGCTCCTCTCCCCTAGCAGCCCTTCAGGATGAGTTCTGATTACCCCATAAATTATATGGTGTGGGAGGGTATCTGCAGGCCCTTCATCTTGCAATCCAGCCCCCTCGTTTTTATGGCTCCCCTCCATCCCCATGGTTACCAGGGAGGAGCCAGCAGAATGTCCTCCTGGAATCCCCAGCTCAATCTGCTCCAATGTTCCTGCCTCCCAGCAAGGCATTCGATTCTCCTGAGTTGAGGAGTGGTTGTTCTCAGCTCTCCTACCAGAACAAGGTGCAGGCACCCCGGATCCTGCTGCCTCTGTGAAACCCACCTTCCAGACTCCTCTCTGCTATCGGGAACTCAGAGGGGTTTGCCCAGGGGCCAAAGCCACAATTAAGACCCCAGACTCAGGGTCAGACCCCCAGCAGGAGCCATGGTGACCAGACAGCCAGGAGCCACAGAAATCTGAGGTGTGAAGGCAGACCCTGAGCTCACACCCCTGACTCAAAAGCCATCTCCCAGCTCAGGGGTGCCCCTTCGTCTCTGGGCCTAAATGCTTCCACCTCACCTCTCTGGCCGCCTTGGTCCATTACCTGCTGCCTTGGTTTGGGGTCCCCTAGAGGTTGACCATAAGTCAAGAATTTGGGTATAAGTATCTACTCAGGAGCTGAGCCCAGGAAACACCTTGTGGGGAGTGGGCTGAGAGGCAGGGAAGGGACGTGCTATCATTTGGATTATGAAAGACCCCAAACATCCATGTGCTAACAGTGTGGTCCCCGGCGGAAACTGAAGAGGTGGGGCCTAGTGAGCCATCCCAGGTCCCTGGGTGCAAGCCCTAGAAGGGGCTCGTGGGACCCAGGCCCATGCTCTTCCCTTTCGCTTCCTGGCCATGGGGTGAGGGGTTTTACCCCACCACGTGCTCCTCTCATGGTGTGCGACCTCACCGCAGGCCCCAAAGCCAACCAATTCCAACACATTGGAACTTCCAAAACGGGGGAGCCAAAACACAAACCTTCTCTTTTTAAATTGAGTATCTGATGGGCTGGAGCAGTAGCTCAGTGGTTTCGGTGCTTGCCTGGCAAGCACGAGGACCCTGGTTCAAACCCCAGCACCACGTACACAACTAAGTGTTGGAGCAACAAAGGCCATGTGAAAAACTAAATAAAGTTGTTTCTCTCTTTAAAAAAATAAAAAATAAAAAAAATAAATTGAGCATCTGAGGTATTTGTTGTAGTGACACAAAGCTGCCCAGCGCAAGAAGGCAGCCCATTCAGGGTGAGATACAGGAGCTCGTGTCAAATGTGTTTCCCCAACTTCTGCATCTCCCGCCTTCGAGGAGCGAGCATCCGGGTGTCTTCTGGTCATGGTTGCAACTGCTAAGACAATACTTGCAATTGCCTGGCATTTGTGGCCTGCCATGGGTTCTGGCAGGCAGGAGCTGCTTGGAGAACAGGGGTTCACCACGATGGTCGGGGTGCAGGGTCACCCACGTGGATGCCTGGCAGGCAGCCCTCCTCCTCTAGGGAGCTGTTCTGGATGCCATATCCTGTGCAGAGTTAGGCCAGCTTTATCTTCTTTTGTGACATCACCTCCTTGCAAGGATGCAGGAAACTGGGGGGCACCGGGATCCTGCACAGGTGTGTGTTGCCCACGCATCCAGCAGTCACAGGTAAGTTTCCCCTAACAGCATCAATAATTCTGATGGTGCTTTCTGCACCCCATGCACCTCTTCTCCCGATGCTCAGGTGATGAGATTGCTCCCTAGGGAAGACTTGGATAACGCAGGTGCCCAGGATTCCCCAGTCATCCACAATGGCCACTTGCTTGATTGCCCTTTCCCCTCCTTCAACTGCCTTCCCTCCCTGCCTCACTTTCTCACTCTCCTGCCTCTTCTCCAGCATCACCTTCCAACTCAACTATTTGTGCTCAAACCTTGGCGGGTCCTCCTCCGAGGAGCCCAACTGTAACAGTAGGCAAGGAGCAGGAATAGTCACGGAGGTAATTTGGGGACGCGTTCTGGAGACGTCTGGATAGCAGGAATGAACAGTGTAAAAATGTCAGTTCTTCCCAAATTAAATCCCCTTTTGATTCCAATCAAAATCACAGCAGTACAACATTTAGAACTTCATTTCTAAAATGAATTTTTGTTAGTATATTAGTTTCCCGTTGCGCTCATAACTATGCAACACACTCGTTGACTTCAAACAGCTCAGATATCATCCACAGATCTGAGGGTCCGAGACTGAAGAGCTAAGATCCAGGTGTTGGCAGAGCTGGCTCCTTCTGGAAGCTCCAGGCAGAATCAGTTCCTGCCTCTTCCGGCTTCTAGACGCTGCCTGCATTCCTCAGCTTGCAGGCGCCTGACTGCAGCCTCCTCTCCCCGATATTCCTGTTCTCACAGCTCCCTCTCGTTAAGGACCTTATGATGGCCCAGGATAATCTTCCCGTTAAATTAGTCAGCTCTGCAAAGTTCTTTTTGCCATGCAAGGTAGCTCATTCCGCAGGCTCCAGGGATTAGGATGTGGACACTTCGCAGGTTCTTTGCTCACCCTGCCAGGGTTAGATTAGACAAATAAATGTGTTGGAATAGCTAAGAAATTTTTGAAGAAGTAGAGAGCAATAAAGGTTAACTTGCTTACTTGGTAAACTCTAAAACACTACTAACTAAAACTGTATAACATTGGTGGAGAAAAACCAACACAGAAGTAGATTCAATTATATGTAAAAGTTGAAGACAAATGGTTTAAGATAAATGTGGTAGATCAGATAAGTAGGAAAAGGAGGAAGTGACTTCAGTACATAGCTCAGTTAACTACATGAGGACACATAGTTTGTCACAATTTAAAGGAAAACACAGATAGATCAAAAAGTGTGAGATTTTAAGAATTTAACCAACAAAACACTAGAAGGAAATGTAAGAAAAATATTTATTAGTTTTTGGCATTAAGAACTATTTTTCAGGGGCTGGAGCGGTGGCTCATCAGTTACGGCGCTTGACCGGCATGCGCAAGTACGCGAGTTCAAACCCCAGCACCCATGTATGCAACTAAGTGTCAGAGCAACGAGAGCCATGTGAAAAACTCAATAAAAATTGATTCTCTCTCTCTCTCTTTCTCTAAAAAAAAAAAAGAAGAAGAAGAAGTATTTTTCAGGGGCTGGAGTGGTGGCTCAGTGGTTACAGCGCCTGCCTGGCATGCGCAAATACATGAGTTCAAACCCCAGCACCACGTGTACAACAAAGTGTCAGAGCAACGAAAGCCACATGAAAAACTAAATAAAGTTGTTTTTCTCCCTCTCTCTCTCTCTCCCCCTCTCTCTTAAAAAAAAGAAGAAGAAGAAGAAGAAGAAGAAGTATTTTTCAAGGGCTGAAGCAGTGGCTCAGTGGTAGAGTACTTGCCTGGCATGCGCAAGGACCCCAGTTCAAATCCAAGCACTGCATGCACAACTAAGTGTTGAAAAAACAAAAAAACAAAAAAATGAAAATCTAAATAAAATTTACTCTCTCTTTCTAGCTCTCTATATCTCCCTCTCCCTTTAAAAAAACATGTTTCAGTATAAAAGCAATAAAATTCATAATAGATTAATGAATTTGACTACATAAAACTTTTAAGTCTTAACATTAAATATACCATAATATGCACAAACAATAAGTACAAAAAAAAAAAAAAACAATGCTCAATGTATTGAATCTTCAGGGAAATGAAAATTATTACCACAATGACATGCTGCCAGAGCCCACTAGAGTGACTAAAATTTACAACACACAACACCATATGTTGGCAAGCAATGGAGAAACTGGAACCTCTCACATTGCTGGTGGGAATTTTGTAAAATGGCATAATCTCTTTCAAAGCAGTATGGCAGTTTCTAAAAACATTAAACATACACTTGCCATCTAATCTAGCCATCCTATTCTTAGTTATTTATCCAAGAAAATAAAGACATATGTCCACAAAAAGTTTTGTACAAGAGCATTATTTATAACAGCTAAATCCTAGAAATATCCCTAATGTCAATGGATAAAAGAATGAATAAGCGGTGCTGTTCATACAATGGAATATTACTAAGCAATAAAAAGGAACAATGTGTCAACATTAAGGTGAAGGGTAAATATTAGACACATTTGTGGAGTGAAAGAAGCCACATACAACCAGGCACCATGACACACGCCTATAATCCAGTGGCTCGGGAGGCTGAGACTGGAGGATCACAGGTTCAAAATTAGTCTCAGCAACTTAATGAGGCTCTAAGCAACTTAGCAAGACCCTGTCACAAACTAATTTTTTTTTCAAAAAAACAGGCTGTGGATGTGGTTCAGTGGTTAAGAGACCCTGGGTTCAATCCCCAGTACCAAAATAAAATAAAATAAAAAGAAGCCACACACAGAAAAGCCCAAGCTTCACAACTGACATGAAATATTTGAACAGGCAGGACTGATCTACAGAGATAGGAATGACAGTAGTGGTTGCCTCCGGCAGAGGAGGGAAAGATGAGGATTCACATGGGGGTGGTCAGGAACGTTCTAGTAGAATAGAAATATTATATATTTGTATAGAAATATGGTTGCATGCATTTTTCAAAACTCACCTAGCTAACACTTCACCTCTATGCATTTCAATTACAAATTGAAAAATTAGACAAAATTAAAGGTAAATGCAAATCATAAATAATTTGCAAAAAAGTGACCAAGACTGAGATATGAAAATTATTTGGAAATCAATAAAATTGATCCAAATCAATAAAAATTATATCCAAATGAAAAAAATGTGAATAGATAAGAGGTGAATATATTCACATATACACTTACACCACAGGTAAGAGAGCAGCATATGTACTATGCGATTACATATACCATGCAAGGGTAATAAACATACCCACATGTGAAATCGGAAAAGAAATCTCTCTATATATTAAAACCAGTAAAAAAA
Source organism: Aplodontia rufa (assembly GCA_004027875.1). Lineage (NCBI taxonomy): Eukaryota > Metazoa > Chordata > Mammalia > Rodentia > Aplodontiidae > Aplodontia > Aplodontia rufa. The sequence continues at coordinate 18,779 of PVKS010019753.1, forward strand.
ATTAAAAATAAAAATAGCAATAGTTCTAATGGATCTATTAGAAATTATTTTTCAATTATAGAAATTATTTACTAAATCTAGATGTCAAGTTAATTAACTGAGATTCTTTAACCATAATGAAACTAAACAGCTGTCTGGATAAAGAAGGGAAGGTGCTCAATAATTGCTAGATGAAACCCTTCCTCCTCCTAGCACTGACCTCAGGAGAAGGCTTCCCCTAGTGGAAATGACAATGGGCATCCTGTGCCCAAGGTTGTGCTGGTCACCAGGGTTTTGCTTGGAAGCTCAGAGATGGAGAAGTCAGAGTCCAGCGTGTTTCTACGCTGCCCGGGGAATTTTCATCCTGACTCACAATTTCCCCACCTCCTTCCCACCACTATGGACTACAGTCCTCTTCATTCGGTTCACCCATCTTTTCACTTCTTGTTGCCTAAATCTTTCCAATTACACCCTCCCCCATGTCTTCATGCAAGTGGTAAACTTTGAGCATCTGGAATCAGTCAATGATTTCCCAAAAGGTCACAGAGCCTGAAGAGATAGAAGTTTCCCAGAGAAGATAATATCTTATTTCCTTTATATAAGGATGTGCTATATTATTCAAATGAGCAGAGAAAGGAACAGACAGATCAGAGAGGTGGAAACACAGTAAGTAATATATGCGAGAACATTCAACCTCATTGGTGATAAAATACAAATGAAACAAAGAACTCATTTTTAACCTATAAATTAGCAAAAAGCAATTTTATTACCAATATCCAATGCTGATCAGAGTATAATAAAACTGGGGATACTGTAGAGTGTATTGTCTCTTAGAAAGCAATTTGACGGTATGTATTGAGTCATAAAAATGCTCATGCTGTTGACCCAGCAGTTCATCTTCTGGAATGGTACATTGAAGAAGAAAGTCTAAAAGGAGAAGGTAAAGAAAATGTCATTTGCAAAGATATTCATGGTTGTTTGGAAACCATATAATAACCAACAAGTAAATTAAGACACAGGCATACAATGAAATACGCTGTAGGTATTAAGTACAGCTTGCCCGGTGTGGTGATCCCTCCTACAATCCCAGCAACTCAGGAGGCTGAGGCAGGAGGATCTCAAGTGTGAGGCCAGCCTGGGCAACTTAACAAGACCCTGTCTCAAAAGAAGAAACAAAAAGATCTGGGGATGTAGCTCAGTGGTAGAGTGCTCCTAGGTTCAATCCCCAGTACCACAAAAGGAAAAAAAAAGTATAATTCAGCAGAAGTAGAAAAAGCAGTCCACTGGGGGGGGGGGGAAGAGCAATGATCCTTAAGACTAAAGAAATGCAATCAGGTTAGTAGGGGTGTACAAATTTCCACCCTTCTATGGGCTGATCAAAACTTTCCTTGATGTCCTATTGGAAAAATGTGGACGTGCCTATTTACTGTTTGTGGGAGTGTAAATACTGTGACTAGCTGAGCAACTCTGTAAACTATTCAAGCATACAAAGAAAAAAAGGCCAGTAATATAAGGAATGAACCCCTCTATTTCCTCTCCAACTTCTACAATAGTATCATTCGTGTGACTTCTTTGAAGAGCGATTTGGCATTATCCATCAAACTTTTAAATATAGAGAGGTGTTCCTTGAAACACTATGGGTGTAAGCCATCGTCAACTGAAAATATGATTAATCCAAAAAAATGCATCTAATATTCCTTACCCACCAAGCATCATAGCAGAGCAACTCGGTTCACTGGAGAGTATGAGGAGTTTGGCTTCCTGATTTGTGGCTGACCAGGAGCTGCAGCTCCATACCACTGCCTAGCAGCTCAAATACTGTATCACATAGTCACTTACCCAGGAAAAGATCGAAATTCAAAAGCCAAAGTCTGGTTTGTACTGAGTGGGCATCGCTTCCATATCATGGCAACATGGGAAAAGCACTAAGTGAAAGCGTTGTAACTTGGGGACCATCTTTATATACTCTTTAACTTCAATAATTCCATTCCTAAGAAATTAATGTATAAAAATAAGTCCATCTGTGCACAAAATGAATGCTTTAAAAAATATATTGAATTTTTTTATGCTGGAGATCAAACCCAGGCCCTTGCAAGGCAAGCCCTCTATCATAGAGCTGCATTTCCAGCCCTGGAGTATTATTTTTAATGGCACTAGATTGGAAGCAGCACAAAATCCACACAGTAGAGAACTGGTTGAACGAGTCCTGCTCTGTCCCCACAAGAGCACAGCATCCCGCTCTTGACAAAGAATGAGCTATCTCTATATATGCTAATAAGGAAGTAGCTCCAAGACACAGCACCGAGTGGAAGAAACGGTGCCCAACAGTATGCACGGTAGAATCCCACTTGTCTATTTTAAAATGCATGCACTTGTCTATGCATTAAAAATTTTTGGAAGAATTCCCAAGAAGATGATCTAAAGCAGTTACCTCTAGGAAGACAGGCTAGGAGAAGTCTTTCAGTTTTCATTTTGTATCCTTTCAGAATTGTTTGCATTTTGTTATACCATATACATGTGCTCCTTGTGTGATTTACAAACTAATTTTAAAAGATAGGAATGAAAGCCACGTTGGAAATGGGAAAAGCATATGATATGAAGTAACCCAAAACAATTACGCGAGTCAGACCCTGGGCTCCGCGTGTCATATAAGTTGCGTGTGACAGGTCCTTCTGAAGCTAAAGGTAGTCCTTGAGTCTGACTCTGCCCACCTCCTCAAACTCCTCTCTCTCCCCCAAGCGTTAACACACATTTGCACAGGCATCTCCTCACTAAGACAGAAGTGGAAATTCACCCACCTCTCCAGCCACAGCACTCTTGCTCCTTTCCTCACCTCTACAAGCTGTTTCCACTGCACTCCTCCCTGGTGTTTCCCCCGGGTTCTCCAATGACTTAATTGCTAAGCCACAGACACTTTCCCATGACCGCATCACAGAGCTCTCTGCAATGCATCATATCCTCATTTCATCCTTGAAATGTTTCCTCCTGGAGCTTGAGGTGACCTGGACCCTCTCTGACTCTCCTAGCTCCTGGAAGACTCTGGCTAATATTTCAGCTGAGCCCTTGCAGGTTGAACTTCAGTTCTCTCCCCTCAACTCTCTATAGCATCTCCCTAGATGACCCCATCTACTCTTCTAGCTGCAGAATCACACTTGTGCATTGACACAGAGCAGGGGTGTGGGACTGTTTCTTGACCCAGCATGCATCCCCAGCAATGAGACACTCTACCCAGGGCAATTGATTTTGTCCCATTCCACATGGAACTACCAATCAACACGGCCGCCTCCCCTGGCCTCAGGGTGGACTCTTTCCAACTATACCTAATCCAGACTGATCACACTTGTCCCAGAACTTTGCTGGCTTGCAAATCAGCCTCTTTCTGTTGCAGATACTAAGCCTGTCTGCTGGAAAGCGCCTACATGCAGAATTAAGTCAGAGACCAACAGAACTGGAATGTAAACAGACATGGGACATCACCAAGTATCACGGGAACCTCTAGATCCAGCATAATATCTGGACCCACTGACCCCTGGACTTTTCACTTCTGAGTCCATAAATTGCCTTTTTGCCCATTAAAGCTGGGATTATGTCTCTTACCACTGAGCAATGTCTAATGCACTCCCAAAACTGTATCTGAAGCTTCATTTTCATAGACACAACAGTCTGCCAGGTATCTCTCTCCACTTATGACCCACCAAGAGCTTTGATCTCGACTTATCCAGAACCAGACTCGGGGTCTTCCCCTCCCCAAGCTGTCCCACTGTGTCTTTTCTCAGCCTCAACAGTTGCTAGACACACAAGCTGACATTGAACCAACAAGAAGCTTGAAATAATACCTTTCTCTGCCTTGTTTGAGATTTTCCAATCCAATTTTTAAAACATCAAATATTTAGTTCCTGTTATAAGCCGCAGGAAACTCGGCTAGAATGGCATCGCTAGAAAGATTGAAGATCAGTTAGCAGGGGCTACATCAGTGCCTCAAGCTACTGCTTTCCAAAAACTTAGACTTCCTCCAGCCTCCCCAGCCCAGAAGTCTTTGCTCACAAGTTCGTGAAGACTGCATTCCACTTTTCCCAAACAGAACACTTATGGCAATTCCAGTACTGCCATAAGAAGCAACTTGTCAATCACTGCTCACTGTCACTCCACTCCTCAAGAACTTTCTCTGGCTCCCTATCACCAAAAGCATCCAGTCACCCTGGATCGTTTGCCATTTCCCGAACAGACCACAAACATTCCAGCCCCTGGGGCTTCACTCACTTTCTTCCCAAGGCCTATGCTGCTCATATCTGCTGCTCCACTCCAAGGCATGCATTGAACTCTGCTCCAACCGGGCAGGCTTGGCATCATCTTCATTCCCAAAAGCCCTTGTCTGCATCTCTGCTCTCTGAGAACATCCTTCCATGGAGCATCACACCACTCATCTCCCCAGCGGGGCTGTTGCATCTACCCCAGACCCACCTCGAACGGCCCTTCTCACACACTGCCTCTCCCGTGACAGTGCCTTCTGCTTCTCCTCTTTCTGTGCAGGGATCAAGTGGACTCTTCTTTGACTACATCCCAAGACCAGATGCAAGAAGGGCCCCTGACATCTGTCTGATCCCTAATGCCCAGGTGCCTTTGAGAGCTTGAACCAGCTCAGCTCAGCTGGAAAGGAGCAGGTGCTGCTTTATCCAGGATGAGCGAGGCCAGAGGGCAGAGGGGCCCTCCCTGAGGTGCACCAGCAACCAAGCCACATCACAGGGCTGGTCTCCCCTCGGCCGCTGAACTGAGCGCCCCCCGCCCAGGATCTGGGCAGCAGGTGTGCACAAGAACATCACATGTAGAAAGTTGCCAAGGCTGCCTCCTAGGAAACACTTCAGAGCTGGAAGAAGAATCGGAGAAGACACAGGAACAGACTGAGAAGAAGAAAAAAAAACTCAAGAGAACCAGGTGACAAGGAGCCAAGGACAGCATTTCAAGGAGGAGGAGCCAGGGCGCACTGGTTCCCCACCCCAGAGGAACAGCAATGTGGCTGGTTGGGGTGGGCAGGGCCTGGGTAAGTCCTGAGCCTCCTGGAATCCCTCAGACCTGCTTTTGGAATCAGTAGGAGGAAAGCTCTTTTCTCTTGCTATTGTTTGGATCTGGAATGTTCCCCAAAGGCCAGTGTCCCCAACTTGGTGCCATGAGAGGTGGTGGATCCTTTTAAGAAGTGGGCTGAGTCGTTAGAGAAGGTGATATTATGGCTTTTGCAGCCAAATGGATGGAGATGGAAAGAATTATGCTCAGTAAAGTATCCCAATCTCAGAGACTCAAGGGCCCAATGGTATCTCTCATCTGTGGAAGCTAGAATACATGGGGAAGCAGTATGTTAGACGGCTAAGCTAATAATAACTTCAAATTGTATGATTCTCAACGCAACAGGGAGATGACTCCCTAGGATACTTGGAGGTGTAGGGAGGGGCGGGAGGGGAGGGTGAAGGAAGAACTCCTAGGAGACTGGAGAGTGAGAATATGGGGGAATCATCTCAGAAGGAGATCTCTGCCCTCCACGAGATATCCATTTAACTCAGGGGTTCTTCTGGGGGAAACAGCAATAGGGGGAACCCAAGATGGGCATCCATGATATGGCATTAGCCCTGGATAACTAAGTATATATACATTGGTTCTTGAGTGTTTGATAATGTTTCCCCCTCAATTGTATCTCTATATCCATCTAATAAAAAAATATTCCTATGATATGCAGAAGAAAAAAAAACGAAGTGGGCCAAGTGAACGGTCACTGGGGGCATGCCCTTCAGGGGGACAGTGGGGCCCTAGCCCTTTTCTATATATTTTTTGTTTCCTGGACATGAGGTAAGCAGCTTTTTCTTCTGCCTTATGCTCCTGCCATGATGTTCTGTCTCATCACAGACCCAGAGCTAGGAGCACAAAGACCATGGAAAGCGTCAAAACCATGAACCAAAATAACCCTTTTCTCTTTCATCCCTGGCATTTGTCATAGTGACAGACAGCTGACAACAGAGCTCAAACAAGTATCCCCATCTCAGGCCTTTGCACCTGCAAAGTCCCCTCCACCTTCACCACCCAGCCAAGCTGCCTTCTGGATGTCCTTAGGTGGGAGAAGTGTCCCATTCTCTGACTCTGAAAGACAGGGGTTTCGTTTGGCTATATGTCACAGCAGGCCTGGGTGGCAGGTGGGGCTGTGAGAGCAAGATGGAGAAAGAAGAAATGATTCTGCAGACCTACTACGTGCTGTGTCCAGGTGAGGGTGCTCTACCATGTCTGCTCTGGAAGCCCCGAAGCTCTGAGGATGAGGTCAAAGCTGCCATCGGGTGAGATGTTTCTTTTCCTTTTTAAAATGTGTACACAAAACCTCACACCCATTAGGATGCTTACTGTTTAAGAAACAGAAAGCGGCCCAGAGGATCTGGAGAAATTGGAACCTGGCTGCACCATTGGAGGGAGCATAAAATCATACAGAGGCCGCAGGAAACAAGATAGTAGTTCCTCAAAAAAGTAATCACAGCAGCAATGCTACTTCCGGGTACACCCTGCAAGATTTATGTTTTTCTTTTCTATTGAAGACTGTGGGGCTGGAGCAGTGGCTCAGCAGTTGCAGCGCTTGCCCAGCATGCGCAAGTACACAGGTTCAAACCCCAGCACCCACATACACAAGGAAGTCTCAGAGCAACAAAAGCCATGTGAAAAACTCCATAAAGATTGATTCTCTCTCTCTCTCTCTCTCTCTCTCTGTCCTGCTCTTTTTAAAAAGAAAAAAAGTTAAAGACTGTAATGCAGTATAGCCTGCCTCCTTTTTCAGATCCCCTCCCCCATGTACACTCACCTCTTTCTGGGGACCCCTTCTGATACCCGCCCATGTCTTTCAGGTGACCTCAACTGACACAGCTATCTCTTTCCGGTGACACCTCCTCTACCAGTCGCCACCTACTTCCTCTCCGTACCTGCCTTTACCTTACATGAGCCAACCATGTGCATTGCACCCCTGAGCTCCTCCAATCAGAACGAAGGGCAGCACCAAGTCAGGTTGGGAAGAAAACCCCTGATTTTCCTGTTTCTGGTTGAGTCTTGAGGACATTATGCTACCTGCAATAAGTCTCTCGCAAGCAGTACTAAGCTGGGCATGGAGGTGCATGCCTGCAGTCTCGACGACTTAGGAGGCTGAGGCAAGAGGCTGAGGCAGGATATTGCAAGTTCCAGGCCAGCACCAGTAACTTAGCAAGACCCTCTCTCCAAATAAAATTAAAAGGACTGGGGAACAGATCAGTGGTAGAGCACCCCTGGGTTTAATCCTCAGTACAAAAAATTTAAAACAAGGATAAGTGCTGTGTGGTTCTACTTAAATAAGGTACAAACTGTAGTCAAATTCATGGAGACAGGAAACAGGCTAACGGTTACCAGGGACTCGGAGAGGAATTGTCATTTAATGAGAACAGAGCTCTAGGCCAGACAGAGACTAGGCTCTGTAGGACAGAACTGGACAAGTCTGACAATGTCACATCCCTGCCTTCTGTGGCTCCCCAAACTCCAGGGCCTTGGTCAAGAGCCCACTACTGCCCCATGCACTGTAGGCTCATGGCCCGCCCAGGTTTTGCATATTCTGCTCTCTCTCCCTGACCCTAAAGTCACTCCCAGCCCAGAGCACCCTGTCTGTCTCCCTTCTTGGCCTGATGAGCTTCCTGCCTTCTGCTTTGTTCACCAATTATATCCATGGATGCTCACAGCTCAGCCCTGACGAGAGACTTGAACAAGCATCTGAATCAATCCGCTAAAGCAGGCTCCCTGGAAGGAGACGCCCTGACTCACCAAATCTGACCCCAGAGACAGTTCCCAGCGCCCAGTGGTTCAGGCCATGAACCCAGGTCAGTTCTGCCCTTCTGGAGGTTTCTCCAGATGACCCCAGGAAAAGCAGAGCTGTCAGTCTCTTGAGACGATGCTCAGAGCTGTGGGACACTGGAGAGTGGTCAGCTCTGTGTCCCAGGGAGGAAGAATGTGAGAGAATGAGGTTGACACACACATCTGTACATGTGAAGGCAGAGGAAGATCTCGACTGCTTTCCTCAACAGGAAATTGATCCCTTGCCACAGGAAAGGCCTGCCCTTGATTTATGGGCATGGGAAGCCCAGTGTCTTCCCGAGACCTCCTGCCCCCTGGTCTAGGCTTCTCTCTCTCTCTCTCTCTCTCTCTCTCTCTCTCTTTCTCTCTCTTAAAGAGAGAAAGGGACAGTGAGAGAGAAAGAGAGAATCAATTTTATTTAGTTCTTCATCCGGCTTTCATTGCTGAGACACTTCGTCATGTACATGGTGCTGGGGTTCAAACCCGATTTTCACGCATGCTAGACAAGCTCCGTGACCTCCAAGCCTCGGCTTCAGCCCCTCTTCCTTCCTTTCTTTCTTTTTTTTTTCCAGGGCTGAGGACTGAACTCGGGGCCTTGCGCATGCTAGGCAAGTGCTCAGCCACTGAGCTAAATCCCCAACCCCCTCTTTTTTTTAAAGACAGAGAGAGAGTTAATTTTTTTTTCATCTGTTGTTCTTTTCCTCCTTTGTCTGTGTATGTGGTGCTGGGGACAGAACCCAGGACCTTGCACATACCAGGCAAGTGTTCTACCACCTCTCCGGCCCTGGCCCAGGCTTCTTTAAGCTGGGCTTCTGCAAAAACCAAAATCTTCCTCACCCTGTGTGACTGAGTGAATCCAGCACGTTCTGAGTTTAGTTTTTGCTATAAGGAATCCCAAAGCCAAGCCTGGAAAACTTGCTATAGGAAGAGGCCCCAAATATACCCTCTCCTCCACTGGGCCAACAAGAGGCCCTATCATTGCCTCTGCTCCTTCCTCCCTGGTTCCAATCTCTGATTCTTTTCCCTCTTTTAGAGAATTCCTAAAAATCCCAAAGGACCTCTCCTCACCATCTTGGTTCCAGGAACATTGCCCAAAGGAACGTCATGCTCTATACTACTCACTTTCCCCTGCCCAGGGCTTTGTCCTGGGATCCCACCCAGACAGCCTGACCAGCAAAGAGGGGTGGCTGGCATGCAGTTGGGGATGGATTCCACTCTGGGCTTGGTGACAGGATGGGATCGGGAAAGGGCTTCTTTCAGGTGACACACTATACAAGTCAGAGCTGCTCCAGGATGGATTTGAAGATCCCATCTGGGTGCTGTTTCTTCAGCCCTCGTCCCTAACGAGCTGAGACAAGATGAGACAGATAACAACCCAAGCATTGGAAGCCCTCTGGCTGGCCAGGGATCACTAGGAGTCCCATCCAGTTCTGCCCAGGTGGCCAAGCACAGGCACTGACACCTCTCTGGGCCACTCTTTTTCCAGCTGTAAAATGAGGGGGTTGCACATTTTCTCAGGGCCCTTCCCGCCCTGATGTTGGAGGACTCCCCTGTTAGATGGAAAGGGAGAGAAACTGGGAGCTCCCAGGGCTGGAGGAAAGAGTGTAGCACACATCTCAGAGAAGCGCAGAAAAACAGCAGTCTAGGGCTCCCACCAGTCCCAGACACAGCGAGACCAAAGCTGGACACCCCGCCCAAGCCCCTCCCTTCAGACAGTGGGGTGATGTGGGGTCTCTGGGAGGCGAATGCATTGGTGGGAGTCAGACCTTGTTTCAGTGTCTAGCTCTGCCACTGTCCACTCTGCCCCTGGGCAATCCCTTCCCTTCTCCAGGTCCAAGGCTATCCTCTCAGGAGTGGGACAACTGAGGACCCTTCATCTCTGACATTCTGCCTTCAGAGAGCCACTACCCTAGGAGCGGTACAGTTTTATAATCTTCCATGCCTGGGGCACTCAATGGCCAGTTTAAGGAGAGAAAGACTCCAGTGACAATCCCCAGCCATCCACGGCAGCCTAGGAGCCTTATGGACAATACCTGTGTGACTTCCTAATGCCAACCCTCAGGATACAGGTCACACTTTATGTGGCCCAGAAATGAAGAGTGAGAAGAGTTTGGGCCCCCTGCCCTGCCCTAGGGAAGGTCTGGCCCAGCACAGTCAGCTTGCTGTCTCAGTCCAGGCCAAGGAACAGATGGGGCGAGGCAGGTGACACAGAAAGGGAGTCAGCCTCACGGCCTACTGTCTCCTCAGCACTCAGTGCATCTGGGGCTCCAGGTAGATCCTGGTAAATTCTGAGTAGACATTAAACATGGGCCCCATGCACTAAGGACAAGGAGAAGTAGTTGGTGGTGTTCTCAGGTACACCATCTCTCTGTGTGATAGATGAGTGGGCCCCACCCCCTAGACTATGCCTCCTAAGGCCAGGGCCCTATTCTGGGGGACTTGCCATGTCAGACTATGGATCGTAGGAGCATGGGCTACTGCAGTTACCCCAACCCAGATATCCACTATCAAAGGAAATGACAACAGTCCATCTGTCCTTAACCCCAGTGCCAGGAGCCTGAGGGTCTCCCTGACAGTTTGAGGATCCCCAGGAAGCACCCCTGGGAGTCCTCTCTATCTGCACCCACCTCAGTCCTCTCATCACCACCCCCACCCAGGCCTCCCTACCCTCCCCTGCCCCAAGGAACCTCATTTCCCAAAGGATTATTAACCACAGCCAGGACTCCAGAGAAGGGCTGAGGTTAACAGCAGGGACTACTTTGCAGGATAAGAAAACCACTTGAAACTAAACGGGCATCACAGACTTACCACAGGGAGTCTCTGACTACTGTGGTTTCTGAAAAGATTCCAGCCAGTTTATGTTTATTTATTCATTCAACAATTATTGATCGCGCACCTGCTGTGGGCCTCTTTTAAGGGAGACTGCGGAACACAAAGCCAAGTTCCTACTGTCAGGAGTCCTGCTTTCTACTAGGGACAAAAGACAGTAAACAAACACATAATATGATGTCCAAGTTAAGAAAAATTATTCAAAATGTGAAAATAAGGCCTTTTCAACACCTTTCCAACGATGCCTGATTGTCATCTGACCTAGGGTTGAGTCATCAAATATGGTAGCCACTGATCACAATTGACCATCTAAATTTAATTTATTAATTAAATGAATTGAAACATTTAGTATAATAAACCATATATTTACATGTGCTATAATGTAGTTATATGCAATATTAAATTATTTCTGTTACATATGATATCAACATGTAAATAATAAATTAAATTAAATGGTTAAAAATTTAAAAGTTACACCAATCACACGTCAAGAGCCAAACTGCTTCTTGGAATTGAGGCTGTTAACACCAGAAGTTGAAGACATAGAATGTTTTCTGCGATGGGGAAGACCTCTGATCAGCTCTGTTCCAGGAGAGTAACTTTGTTGACTATTTACTATTGATTAGGGCTCACACTCTAAGAAGTGAACTGTTAACTTAAAGAAGATTGATAAGCTGCAAGTGATTTTTGTCCTACAGAGATGCAAACGATTTCTGTCTGGGAGGAAAGATAACCCCAAAGGTTGCAGTTTTATTGTCCTGGAGGACATTAACCAATTTAGCGCGTAACTTGGCAATCTTATCCAGTACTCTCTCCCATTGATTACGTACATCAGCTTCTCTCACCCCGCTTTGAGCCAGTTCCATTAACTTGCTGATCCTCTCACTGATGAGTTGGATAAATCACCAATCCATCCCACCATATCTTGTATGAGAGTCATGTTTCTGACTCTCTGGAAATTATACTTTGACATCAGGTAATGATCAGTGCTATGAAGAAAATTTAAACGGAGTGAGGATCAGAGCTAGGCAGGCGGGAAGGCCTTTCTGCAGAGGTGACCTTTGAGCAAAGATAGCAAGATGTGAAGGAGCTGGCGGTTTATGTATCCACGAGGTGCCTGTTCCAGCAGGGAACTGCGCAGGTACAAAGCCAGGTGTGGTGGCTCATTGTGCTTGGTGTCAGCAGAGCCAGGAGCCCTGTGTAGGGGGAGCACTGTGATCCTGGTGGGTGATGAAGTATGGAAGAAGCAGGGAACAGATAGCAAAGTTCCTCAAAGCCCAAAGTAAGGACTCTGCATTGCATTTTACACGTGCATGAATACGCTAAGGGGAGCTGTGACTACTCCCTCTCCTGGTCTCCTGGGGAGCTTTGGAATGTGTCCTTAATGATCAGCCCTGCTGAAGGTCTCACCGGTAGTGGCAGTCACCCTTCACAACATGCTCAGCCCGGGGCTGCATTCCTTAGGGGACATGTCACTGTCCTACCCAGGAACTTCCTCTCAACCCCCATCTCACTTCAAGGTTCCCAAAGGAGCTACTCTAGACAAAGGTGCCATCTTCCATGGAAGTCTTCTGCAGAGCTTCCAAAAGGTTCCAAAGTGGTGAGCAGTTCATCTTGTTCCAGATAGAAGCAGACACGGTAGCAGGACTGGGCTTCAGAGAGCTGGTGGGGTTGCTAGAATGAGCGTAAGGATCGGGGCTGGTAAAGCAGTGAAAAGAGGAGGAGGCTAAGCGAGGGCGAAAATTGGAAGAGACTAACAGGACCTTGAAGTTCCTGGGAGGTGGAAGAGCAGGGTCGGAGGAAGCTGTGGCCAGGGAATAAGCTGTGACAGCAGAGGTTCCAGGGACAGGAGAGCGAGAATTCATGGCACACTTGTCTCCCGCCAGGCGCTGTTCTAAGGTTTCCATGCATGTTACATCTTCTGATGCTCCCATCGCCACGTCCTGATGGGGACTGTTACTCAATCCAATCTACACGTGAGGAAACTGCATCAGTTTGCCCAAGGTCACGGCAGGTCATAAGTAGCTGAACTGGGATTTGCAAAGGCACACGTTGCTTGGCTATATTTAATTATCAGGTATTGTAAACATAAAGCAGCAAAAGCTATTAACTTTATGGAGGTTCTTTTCTTTTTATGGCTACCTATTCTTCACGGTCCAAGAAGAGTTTTCTTAAGCCCCCACCAGCAACAGCCTACACCACCACATGAGCACTACCACGGTTACTCCCTTCAACAACACAAACACACCTACCACCGCTGCCATCCAACACCACTCAACCCCCAAGACCACCACCACACATCAGCACCATCACAATTATCAACAATTGTCAGTACCACCCCACAACAGAGGACTCCCTACCACCAACACCACCACCAACACCACCTGCCTGCCAATACCATCTCCAGCACCACCACCATCATCACTCCTAAACTGGGCACCTTGAATTGTTGATTGGTTGGTTGATTGTAAGAGTAAATGAACATGTAAATGAATGATCAAGTAATGATGAAAGCTACAACCTTGGAATATTCATGAGAGTCACTGCTTGGTATTTATGTGCAATCTAGATCAATCTATGTGTCTGAGCTTCATCTTCTTAATATTCCTTCCTTCTTCCCAGCTCACTTCCCATCTGTTGCTTTCTTCAGCCACTGTCCAGAATGCCCCAGTCATGGAACAGCTTCCTGTAATGTAGTGCTCTGAGATCTGATACGACTTTGAGACAGAGGAGAAAGAAAATGAAAGGGAGGTGAGCAGCCAGCAACCTCTCAAGTCACCTGGGGGTTGGGAGGTGCAGCTGTCCAATCAGCTCTTAGTAGGCACCTGATTTAAAGTAGGGGAAGAAAAGGGAGAAAAAGTGCCAATCCAATTCAAATTCTGGGGATGCTTCTAGAACCTTGGCTGTTCCTATCATCTAAACTTCTGTCTTTAATTACTTACTTATTTACTTACTTACTTACTTACTTATTTTTTGTAAGTAAGTGTCTTATCCTCCCAACTCCCTGGTCCTAACCATTCAGCCTATTGCTCTGGATGTATGATTGGGACCCAGCAGATCCAAACCCACCTTTCAGCTCCTGATCAAAGTCTAGTGCCCTCTCCAGCTCTCATGTCCATGCCTCAGTATCATACCCAGGAGATTTCTTTGCTGGAGGAATTAGTAGGTGGAATTAATCTCCTTGAATAGATAATGTGTCTCTGTTTACATCCTTGATGGCAGATGTGATCCCACCATGGTGGTTGAGAGTGAGCCTCCAAAAAAGGAGTGAACTCTTTATCTTTAGGCCCAACGGACTCAGGCAGTCAGGAATTTAAAGCTAGGAGAGCCTCAGTGATCAGCTGATCCAATCTCTGGAGTGAAACCTTGCCAAGACTGCCAAGCAAGCAGTGCCAGACCCCAGGCCAGGGCCCGAGCCCCTACTGTCCCTGCCCTTATGAGCTCTTTTTGCTGCCCCAGCAAACCTGATTGACCCCAACACTTCTCAAAGTTCCATCTCATCCTCACGTTGCTGCAGCAGCCTAGGCATAGCCTAGAAAACTGAAGCTCCGACCCCCAGTAAAGAAATCTTCAGACCAAAGCCCTGAGGCCACGCCATTCTGTGGGCCTCAGAGACCCCACGGGACCAGTAGCTGAACTCACTTTTGAAGCATTTCCCTGGGGTCTGCAGAGGCAGGAGGCAGAAGGCAAGAGAAGGCTCTGTTACTGTGGCTTATTCCATCTGCGCTTCCTCTCTCTCACACTTTCTCTTTCTGATTCTTCTTTTGGTATCTGTGTCTATTGGTCTTTGATTATTTTTCATGTCTATTCCTCTCTGTCCCTCTGCCTTTCTTTTGTCCATCATTTCTTTCACCCTCTCTATTTCTGTCTCCATCTTCCTTCCTATCTCTCTTTCTCTCCCTCCCCACTTCCCTCCCTCCTTTACTCTCTCATCAGTGACTTTGCTCCTGGAATTTCAAATACAGGTGTCAGTTTCAAGATCTTATTGATCCAGCTCTAGGAAAATCCCTGTTTGTGAAATAAAACATGCAGAAATCATAACCATGCTTAGAAAACCCCACATCCTGGTGGAGATGAGAGAGCCAGGCCTGGGAGGGAGAGCTCTGAGCTTCTTAGCTCTGCCCTGACTTGCTGGGTGATCTTGGCAGCCTCCTTGAACTTCAGCTCCCACTCCTACAAAAGGAGCAGGACACATCGATCTCGAGCTCCAGCTTCAGCTCCCTAGGACAAAAAGGATCCAGATGCTCAGCTCCCCCAGCCCAACTCCAGCTTCAGTTCCCTAGGACAAAAAGGATCCAGATGCTCAGCTCCCCCAGCCCAACCCCTAGGAACCCATCACTGGGAACCCATCATCAGCCACCTGCTTCTGTGGGCATTCTCCGGGGATTTCACCCAAGCACACTGTGCCAACAGGTGTCTCTGTGCTCGCTGATTAAGATCTTGCACTAATCCTCACTTCTTCCTGCTCCTTTGTTAAAATGTGGGTGAACACATATTGGGTTTGGCAGCAGATGAACCCCGCCGCCCTTCAGGAAGATCCATCCATGGTGGGTAAGTTGGAAAGCGCCTTTCAAGTTGCCCAGCTGGAGAGGGAGACAAAAGCCATAAACCCAGAGAAAAGTCATTCCCTTAGTCAACGCGTGTTTACTAAGTGGCACTGATGTGCTGAGCACCCGGCCAAGTCAAACACTGTCGCTGCCTTTTTTATAATATGAAGAAAGTGCATAAGCCTCTTTCTTGCTGAGTGGAGAGCTTCCTATGGGAATGCAGAAGCAACCGCATTTTTCTTTGAATGAGATCAAGGAAGGCTGCCAAGAAAGCAATAGTTGATCTAAGAACTGGCGGGTGAGTAGAGCTGCCCTAGACAGAAGTGAGGGAGACTATGCACAAGCCTAGAGGGAACATCCCCTCAGGAGCCACCTAGGGGAGCAATATGGTAAGACCAGACTATGGAGCTGGGTGGGAGGCTTGAAAAGGAGGCTGCAGAGATCACATTGTCCCAAGGCTCTGGAGAGTGATTAAAGTTTTTCAGCCATGGAGAGGCAAGCTTGGACTTAGGCTTTAGAATGATACCGCTAGCTGGGTGTGATGGCTCATGCCTGTAACCCCAGCAACTGGGGAGGCTGAGACAGGAAGATCACAAGTTCAAAGCCAGCCTTAGCAACTTAGCAAGACCCTAAGCAACTTAATGAGACCCTCTCTCAAAATGAAAAGCAAAAGGGGTTGGGGATGTGGCTCAGTGGTTAAGCACCCCTGGGTTCAATCACTGGTACATCCCCACCACACACACACAAAAAAAGACAGTGCTAGTTATCAGTGTAGGGATTGGAATGGAAAAGCAGAGACAGAAGGCGGAGAACCTGCAAAGACCAAGCATGCACACAGGTAGGAGCTGTGCCAACGTGGGAATGAATTCATACATCAGCACACACACCCAAGGGAAGCGGAGTGAGTCAGAGACAGGAAATTAGGTCTGCGTAGGATTTGGCAGAGGAAAAACTTTGCCACAGAAGACAAGTCTATCAAAGTAGGAAGGGAGGAAAGAAGGAACACCATTTCAGAATTCCCATGAACGAGCCTTGTATCTAAAGGACAGCACAAGTGACACGTCACCATACACCAGGGCTAACTGGAGACTTCAGCTCTTCAACCCTACTGCATGGGGAGGGGGAATCAAAATCCAAAGGACAAGAAGGGTTTGCCTGGGTCCCCTGACAAGCCCATGACAGAGTCAAGACACCTACCTCCAAATCCTGCCGTGTAGCCCCCTGCTCCACATCTTGCCAGGCAAGGTGCCTGGAATCCTAGCTCCTCTGAGACCAAACCCAGAGGCCAGGGAGCAGAGGGGCACAGGCCCTGTGGTACCAGGACTGTCCCTCGGCTCAGTCTAACACGGGCACAGCTAGGTCAGGAGCAGGGAGGGTGGAAGGGAAAAGCGAGGAAAGGAATATTTTGGATTTTTTTTTTTAGTTTAATTTTGTTTGGTTTGGTTTTTGTACAAGGGACTGAACCCAGAGGTGCTTAACCACTGATCCACATCCTCAGCCCCTTGTTATTTTTTTATTTGAGGCAGGGTCTTGCTGAGTTGCTTAGGGCCTCACTAAGTTGCTGAGCCTGGCTTTGAACTCATGATCCTCCTGCCTCAGCCTCCCGAGCCACTGAGATTACAGGTGTGTGCCATCACGTCCAGCTGAAGGAAAAGTTAGCAGGACCAGGTGAAGGACACCCCACAATAGAAGAAAGGAAGTACCTGGGTGTGAAAAGTACCTTGTGATGTTGGGTCCATGTGCAATGCTATCGTTATTATGAGCAAGGCCTGGTTGAAGTTGACACCAAAGTGAGGAAGTTGGAGGGCGGGAGGTGGCAGAGGCAGAAAGATCTGGAATGAGGTCATAGGCTTGGTTTGGAGAGGTTGAGTTTGAAGTGATAGTGGACCCCTGATGGTTGGTACTTTGAGTACTTATTAGATCATGGGTCTCACTGAAGCTTCCAAATACTGCTTGAGAAGTCACCTATCATTATCCTTATTAGATAGATGAGTGACCTAAGGATCAGAGACATAAATAAAGTTTTCCAAGGTTCCCCAGCTTGTAAATGTCCAAGTCAGACTTCAACCCAGGACTACCTAATTCCAAAACCTATTCTCGTTGCTGCATCATGAAGGAGGCATAGAAAGGAGAGAATCAGAGTAATCGCAAATAAACACTTGCAAGTAGAGAGGAGAGAGGGGAACGTGAGAGTACGGAAAACTCAACAACACAATGAGCCCAGGAAGGAGTCAGACAGAGGCAGAATAATAAATAGAACCTTTATCCCAGAAGCCAACGCTGGAGAAAGTTTAAAGCCAAGGTCAAGGCGAGCTTTGAAGGCAGTCTAGTGGTTTGTGTGGTAAAGATGTGCTGATCACAATAAACACAGAAGACATCTCAGCATTTGCAGGTGCCCAGGAAGCTCAGAGAGCAGTCCAGAGGTCTGGGTGTGGCAGAGCTGGGACTGTCAAACCTATGAGGACATACCAGGAAACATGCCCCGGCACAAAGTAAAAATAGGCAAATTGGACTCCATCAAATTTGAAAGGGTCTTCCTTCAAAGAACACTATCAAGAAAGTAAATAAAACAAAGGACTGGAGCGGTGGCTAAGCGGTTGGAGCACTTACCTAGCATGCGGAGGACCCAGGTTCAAATTCCAGTACCACATATGCAACACAACTCAGTGTCAGAGAAACAAAGATAGGATGAATAAATAAATAAAATGGATTCTCTTTCTCACTCTCTCTTTAAAAAAAAAAATAAAAAGAAAGTAAAACAAGCCAGGGAAAATATTTGGCAAACCTGAACTCTACGTTTTAAATATTGAATTTTATCGTATGTCAATTATATCTCAAATCTTATTCTAGTGTTCAGAATATTTAAGAATTTTTAAAATTCAACAATAGGGCTGGAGCAGTGGCTCAGTGGTTTCGCCGCTTGCCTGGCAAGTTCGAGGACCCAGGTTCAAACCCCAGCACCACGTACACAACTAAGTGTTGGATCAACTAAGGCCATGTGAAAAACTAAATAAAGTTGTTTCTCTCTTTCTCTGTCTCTCTCACTGTCCCTCTCTCTTTATTAAAAAAAAAAACTCAACAATAAAAAAACAAATATTCCAATTAAAAAGTACGTAAAGGATTTGGGGGAATAAAAGGATATTCTTCCAAAGAAGATATACAAATTGCCAATAAGCCTGTGAAAAGTTAGTTACCCAACATAATTAGTCATTAGGAAAATGCAAATCAAATCCACAATGGATATTACTTCATCCCCACTAGAAGACTGTAATCAGAAAGAAAGACAATAGAGAGTGTGATTGAGGGTTCGGAAAAAGCAGAACTCTTAAACACTGCTGGTGGGAATGGAAAATAGTTTGGCCATTTCCCAAAAAGTGAAGCATACTGAATCATCAGATAATCCAGATATTTCATTCATAGATATATATGCAAGAAAAATGAAAAACATATGTTAAAACAAATCCTTCACACTAATGTCCACAGCAGCATTAGTCATGACAGTCCACCAACAGAAACAATCCAAATGTCAGCCTGTGACTCACAGACTCAAGAGGTAAGAGGATCACAGGTTCCAACTTAGCAAGACCCTAAAAATAATAAAAAGACCTGGGACCAAAAGTGGTAATCCCAATGATCAAGGACACTGAGGCAAGAGGATCACTAATTTGAGGCCAGCTTCAGCAACTTCACAAGACCCTGTCTCAAAAAATAAAAGGGACTGGGGATGTGATTCAGTGGTAAAGCACCCCTGGGTTCAATCCCTGAGACAGAAGCAAAGGAAGGAAGGAAGGAAGGGGAGAAGGGACGGAAAGAGAAGGAAAGAAAAGAGAAGGAATAAGGAAAAAAAATCCAAACATCCATCAGCAGATGAGTGCATAAACAAAATGTGGCATGCCCGTACAATTCAATCCACTGATTTTTTTTTTTTT
>PVKS010019754.1:0-37871 GCA_004027875.1 Aplodontia rufa
CCAGGACTCTGGTCCTGGGCCAGGCACCCAGGACAGCCCAAAGGAGGACCACCCCCCAGTCCCACCCATCCAGGACAGCTGCAAGAGGAACCCCTCACACCAAAAGCCACCCAGCCCAACCAGTGAACCCAGGACTTGTGTCCCAGGCCAGCAGGTGCCCAATAAACCCCTGAGGAGGATCCCCACTTGGAGCCACCACAGCCATCTGCCAAAGGGGCCCAGGACTCTGGTACTGAGCCAGCAGATGGCAGGACACCCTGAGGACCACTGCCTGGAGTCACCCAGCCTCAACGCATTCTAACCAGGTCCGGATATATTGAGCCCATCCTTGCCATAATGGATCTCAGGTCCTGTTGTGGGCCCAGGAAGGCCTGTTCCAGCTTGCCCATGCCTCCAAGACCCCAGGACACATCAACACACCTCTGCTACTGTTCTTCAACAATCCAGTGGGCTGCCTCATACCCACACCAGGTTACAAATATGTACCCTAGAGCCTAGATTCAAAAGGTGCAGCAAAATGAAGCTCCAGCAGAAGCAGATTTCTGGAAGAAAGGTGGTCATCAGAAGGGTGGTGTCTGACCTGTAAGAAGAAGCACCTGAAGACCTTCTAAGCAGATGTTGCAATACTTATATCTGGCACAGCAGAATTCAACCAAAATTTAACCAGAAGATATAAAGAAGTCCACTACAAAGTAAAAGGAATAATACATCAGGAAGATATAACCATAGTAAGTAAATATGCTCCAAACACCAACACTGCCAAGTATGTGGAAAAAATACTCCATGACATAAAAACACTTATGACCCTCAACATGATAATACTGGGAGACTTTAATATTCCTTTATCACCAATCTGCAGATCATCAGACCCAAACACAATAACAACAACAACAACAACAACAAAAACAAATAATAAAGAGCTCTCCAGCCTAAACAACTCCATAAATTAAGTGGACTTAATAGATTTCTATAGAATATTCCACCACAAATTGGCTGAGTTTGCATTCTTCTTAGCAGTACATGAATCCTTATCTAAAATAGACCATATTCTAGTTCACAAAGGAAATCTCAGAAAATATAAAAAATCAGTAATATATCCCATGTATCTTTTCAGACCATGACACCATAATCTTAGCAATTAACAACAAAAATTATAACAGAAACTGCGTCTATATGTGGAGATTGAATAATATCTTATTAAATGAAGAATGGATCCAAGAAGACATGAGAGCAGAAATCAAGAAATTTTTGGAAGCAAGTTAGAAGACGTGAGAGCAGAAATCAAGAAATTTTTGGAAGCCAGTTAGAAGACACAACATATCAAAACCTAAAAAAAAAAAAAAAAAAAAATTAGGAGATATCGTAAATAAGCATATGCTCTACCTCAAATCCCAATCTAATCCCAAAGCCACCAGAAGGCAGGAAATAATCAAAATCACAGGTGAAATCAATGAAATCAAGAACAAAAATTAAAAATAAACAATACAATAAAAAGAATCAATGAAAGAACTGATTTTTCAAAAACCTAAATAAAATTGACTGACCCCTTGCCAATCTCACAAAAGAAAGGAGGGAAATGAAGCAAATCAACAAAATCACCAATGAAAATGAAGAGATCACCCCTGACCCCACAGAAATCCAAAGGAGTACCAGAACCTATTTTGAAAAACTATTCACCTCTAAATCAGATAATCTGGAAGACACGGACAAATTTCAAGACACACACAACATTCCCAAATTGATGTAAGATGATATTGAAGGCATAAACATCCCAATAACAGGCACTGAAATCTATATAGCAATTAAAAGTCTTCCAAAGAAGAAAAGCTCAGGACCTGAATTTTACTGAATTTTACCACATCTATGAGGAAGAGCTAACACCTCTCCTTATTAAGCTATTCCAAGAAATTGAAAAGCAGTGAACCCTCCCCAATACTTTTTATGAGGCAATCATAACCCTGATACCAATACCCAACAAAGATACTTCAAAAAAAGAAAACTACAGACTAATATCCCTGATAAACATAGATGCAAAAATCCTTAAGTTCTAGCAAACCACATTAAAAAATATTCAGAAGATAATTCGTCATGATCAAGTGGGATAGGGATGCAAAACTGGTTCAACATACGTACATCAATAAATGTGTTCATCACTTAAAGAGAATCAATAACAAAATCCATACGATCATCTCAATGATGCAGAAAAGGACTTCAATAAAATACAGCACCATTTTATGATCAAAACTCTGGATAAGATAGAGATTAAAGGAACATATCTTAAGTATGTAAAGGCTATAGATGACAAATCCACAGCTAGTATAGTACTAAATGGAGAAAAGCTGAAAGCATTTCCACTCGACACAGAAACAAGTCTAGACTGCCCGCTTTCACCACTTTTATTGAATAGGGTCCTCAGGATCCTAGCTGAACGAATCAGGCAAAAGAAGGAAATCAAAGGGATAAGAATAGGAAGAGAAGTCAAACTATTCCTTTTTGCTTATGCCATGATCCTGTATCTGGAAGATCAAATAACTCCACTAGAAAACTGCTTGAGCCTATGAACAATTTTAGCAAAGTGGGAGTCTACAAGATCAGCATCCATAAATCAATAGCTTTCCTGTATGTTAACAATAATAGGGCAGAAAAATAAATCAGGAAATCTGTCCCATTCATAATACTCTTTTTTATTTTTTAAGAGAGAGGGACAGTGAAAGAAAAAGAGAAAGAAAAACAATTTTATTTAGGTTTTCATATGGCTTTTGTTGCTCCAAGACTTTGTTGTATACCTGGTGCTGGGGTTTGAACTCACATACTTGTGCATGCCAGACAAGCACCATAACCATTGAGTCACTGCTTCAGCCCCCCAAGGGAAATAAAAGACCTCTACAATGAAAATTATTTAACATTGAAAGAAATTGAAGATATGAAAAGATGATAAGACATAAGACATTCCATGTTCTTGGTTAGGCAGTATTAATATAATTAAAATGGCCATTCCACCAAAAGCATTGTTACATATTCAATGCAATTTCCATGAAGATAACAATGCCATTCTTTATATATATAGAAAAAGCAATTCTCAAATTCATTTGGACTAAGAAGAAACCCAGAATAGCCAAAATATTACTAAGCAAGAAAAACGAAACAGTAGGTTTCACAATACCTGATCTAAAATTATAGTATAGAGGTGTAATAGCAAAAATAGCATGGTATTAGTATCAAAATAGGCATGAAGACCAATGGACTAGAATAGAAGAATCTGACACAATCCTACAAATCTTTAAATATCTGATATTTGACAAAGGGGGGATCAAAGTATAACATGGAGGAATGATAGCCTATTCAACAAATGGTGTTGGACAGACTGGATAGCTACATGCAGAAAGTTTATCCTTTAATATCACCGCAAAAAAATAAAAAATCAATAAAAGAAACAGGAATGAAACCAGCTAGCATACAGCTGCTAGAAGAAAAATTAGGAGCAACTTTCTAGCATATGGGCGTAGGCAATGACTTTCACATCAAGACTCCCAAAGCAAAAGATATAAAGTCAAGAATCAATGAGTGGGATACCATTAAACTGAAAAGCTTTTGCTCAGCCAAGGAATTAGTCAAAAATGTCAAGAGAGAACCTACAGAATGGGAAATAAATCATGGCCTGTGATTCCTCTGATAGGGGACTAATATCCAAAATTTAAAAAGAACTCAAAAAATTTAATATCAAAAATAAACAATACAATCAATAAATGGGCCAGAGAGCTAAATAGAAACTTCTCAATAGTGGAAATTGAGCAAACCAATGAATACATGAGAAAGTGTTCTAAATCACTGGTAATCAAAGAAATGCCAATCAAAACTACATTAAGATTTCACCTCACTCCATCCAGATTAGCAAAAATGAATAATATAAGCAAACAGATATTGGAGGGGTTGTGAGGAGATAGGAACAGCACACTGTTGGTGTACCTGCAGTATGGTATACCTGTTCTGGAAAGCAGTGTGGAGACTCCTCCAAAATTAGGGATGGATCCAACATAAGACCCAGCTATCCCTCCTCTGGGTACTTTCCCAGATGTGCTAGCATCAGCACATTACAGTGACACAGCAAAATCAATATTCATAGCAGCTCAAATTACAGTATCTAAATTATGGAATCAACCCAGATACCCCTCATTGAATGAATGGATTCATAAGCCCTGGTATATATACACAATAGAGTTCTCTGCTATTAGAATCAACAATATCATAGCCTTCAAAGGTAAATAGATGATAATGGAAGACATTATACTGTGTGAAATTTCCAAACCCAGAGACTCAAGGGTCAAATGTTTTTCGTTATTTGTGAAGGATAAAGCAAAACCCAGGCTTGTGAAAGATCAAACTCATGTACTAAACTCACCAAAGTAGAAGCAACAAATAATCTAGGGGAACCTTATGTATGCTGTAGGGGTGAGAGGGAGAAAAGGAGAATGGGTGGGAAGGCTAGGGATGATATGGAGATATCTTGGTGGGGGGGAATCAATAATGTAGCTTGCTCTTCATTCCTCTGAGAAATCAAATAATACTTATGCCAACATGTAATTCTGGAAAAAAATGTATATATATGTATGTATATAATCTGTTATGGGAGGAAACATAGAAGAGTCCAGAGATTGTGCTGGGTGTGGGTGATGTGGGGGTGATTCTGGGTAGGATCAAGGGCATATCATAGTTGTTACTACATATTCATTTATGATTGTTCAACAATACAACTCCTCAATAAATTAAAAAAAAAGATTTTTAAGGGCCAGTCCAGGCTAAGGCTTGTCAAGTTCAAATGGAGCTAATTATTATTTTTGTAGTTCATGAATATGTGTTTGGTTTCTGTTAGACTACTTAGGTAGGGTTATTTTAGAAACAGAAATGAGTGTAATAACTTAAAATTCTGTTGAGATCTATAACTTAGAGAGTCCTTCAGCTTTCACCCTTGTGTTCATTTCTTAGATACAGATGTCAACTTTAATAGCTGGAGAAAGAGAGAGAAATACACAATTATTAGGGGAAGCTTGTCATTCAGTAGTCAGTGTCTCATCCTTCTGTTACCTGTTAGACGTATTTGAGGTTTTGGAGATCAGTTGTAAATTTTGTAGTGTTATCCATTCTTTTTTCTTTCTTTCTTTTTCCTTTTTGTTTTAAAAAGAGAGGGATAGTGAGAGATAAAAAGAAAGAATCAGTTTTATTTAATTTTTCATCTGGCTTTCATTTCTGCAACACTTAGTGTACGTGGTGCTGGGGTTTGAACCTGGGTCCTCACGCATGCAAGGCAAGCACCATAGCTCATGAGCCTCCACTCCAGACCCTTGGTATCTATTCTTATTATTCTTTCCAAGGTCCCAACTCCATTTTGGTGTTTGAAAGAAACTTGTTTTTAACTCTTTATGGTTAACTTTTCCTTCAAGTCAAACAAACTAAATATTTGATTTCAAGGCATTGCATAGCATTTATATTCAGTAAAAAGCAATTATAACTAATGAGAATTTTTTATAAAGACCAATAAGTACATGAAACAAATACTTCAACATAAATTTAAGTTGTTTTGGAGTACAATATGTTACTTTACCATTGAGACTTATGTTTAACTTAGTCTTTCATTTTATTGTTATAGAACACCTTTGCATCTGGCCTGTGCTAATGGATATGCAAATATCACATCTCTCTTAATTAAGAAGCAATGTAAAATAAATGTCAAGGAGGATGAAAACATATCTACACTGATTAAGGTGTGTAATATGTTTGACTTTTTTTTTCCAGTTAATTTTTATCGATTTTCATGCTTTAAAACATTCTATTAAATGTTCATTTAGTATATCATATCTTAAGTATTAAATTGGTTACTCATCTGTTCTTGTTGTGCATTGACAGGCAGTACAGTTTCAGAAGGAGAATTGTGCCGCTACTCTCCTAAACCATGGTGCAGACCCAAATCTGGTGGATTTTCATTATAATACTGCTCTTCACTATGCTGTGTGTGGTCAGAGTGTCTCATTAGTCAAAAAACTGCTTGAGCACAAAGCAAATCTTGAAGCTAAAAATAAGGTAGTTTTTCTATTAATGAAAAATAAACTTTGTGGGGCTGGAGCAGTGGCTCGGTGGTTACTGCTTGCTTGGCATGCACAAGTACACAGGTTCAAACCCTAGCAGCCACATACACAACTAAGTGTTGGAGCAAGGAAAGTCATGTGAAAAACTCAATAAAAATTGATTCTGTCTCTGTATCTCTCTTTCTCACTATCTTTCTCTCTTTAAAAAAAATAAATTTTGTATTTTGGAAAGAATATAATCATTTCAGATAATTCATCTAATAGTAACTCATGTTATATAGAGAATGAATTTTCCAAACTGAAATTTGTGAGGAGATTATCTAAAACTGGTAACATTTTTTAAAAAAATCTTTCTCCATTTAATTGCACGCTGTAATCCTGACCTGAAAAGTAATATTGTATTAAACAATAATTGTTCAAAGTTCCATTACAAATGAGAAATATTTCATTGCCATGTAAATGAGTGCTGATAAAAATTGGAAACACTATTTTTCTATTTTATTCATACACTCATGAATACCAATAGTAGGGTTGAATTTGAAATCAGTTATACTGAAAGTAATAGGAACTCACCTTCTGAGCTATCTTGAATATGTTGAATATTTTTTCTAAAAGCCTCTTAGCACTTCAGTTCACTGATATTTATCTCACTGATAGCCCCAAATAAATGCCAGTCTTTAAGATGGAACTGAAGCCCCCCCCCCCAGGAAATCTAATTATGATGTCATGAAATGTTAATTAAATGATAGGTGCTCACCACTTAATTACTCCAGGCTGTTCTTGCCCACAATTTAAATTAAGCTTAAAATGGAAATATGAAATTTTAATTGACCCAACTCCAATTTCTTGATCTTTGAAATCATAATTTGTTATGTATCAAAATCTTTTAAAATTCAGAAGTTTATATTCATAAGTATTTTATAAGCTTTTTTGGATTTTTTTTTAAAGAGAGAGGAATGTTGAGAGAGAAAGAGGGAATGAATTTTATTTAGTTTTTCATGTGGCTTTCATTGTTCTGACATTTGTTGCGTACGTGAGGTTTGAACCTGCATCCTCACGTATGCCAGGCAAGTGCCATAACCACTGGGCAACTATGCTAGCCCCGAGTTTTTAAATTGAAAGAAAACTAAAAGGCACATAACTCTTGTACAGTGCTTTAAATCATCATTTTGAAATAATTTTTACAGGATGGATATACTCCACTTCTACTTGCTGTTGTTGAAAATAATGAAGAAATGGTAAAATTTCTTCTGAGGAATGGGGCAGATGTGAATGCGTCAGATAAGGATCAAAGGTATAAATAGTAAAGATAAATAATATTGCATATAACTGCAGCTACTGAAGAGAATTATACACACATAAATCAATATTTGATATTGGGAAAAATAGATGAGACCATATGACATGATTTTCTGCAAATTACTTACATTCTCAGAATCAGTTTTTCTATCTGTAAAATCAGACAGCTAGACCAGATTGGTAGATTGTTGTTGTTACTATAACTGATAACATAGGAATTTTACTAGAAGATAAAATATCATAGTTTAAAGGGGTCTCCCTTCCATGGAATTTTGGGACATCTTGAAAACACTAGCCTTCCAGGGAGCAGAGATTGAAATCCATTGAGTTTGCTTTTTCCTAGGGACTCTATTTTTAGATTGCATCATAAAATCTGTGATTGGTCAGATCTGCCCCACTTTTTACATTGTTCCCTTTACTTTTCCTGATAGGGATCCTACATTGTAATGGTAAATTGAGAAGGCTAAATTTGTTTACCTCTTATTCTAGAACAGCCCTTATGATTGCTCTCGGTGATGAACCAACAAATATAGTATGTCTTCTTCTTCAGCAAGATGTTGACCTATCTTGCCAAGATATTTATGGATTCACAGCTGAGGAGTATGCTTCTTTTAATGGTTTTACTAGGTAAATAATACTTTTTTAAAAATATTTTTAAATTAAAAAAAATAAAATAAATATTTTTAAATTAAGGAATTCAGTTATTGTACAATCATAAATGCATTTAAAGTAACAATATGATATGTGTATACTCAAATCAGAATTACCCACTAGATCCCTCCTCCTTCTCCCTCTCTCTCCCCTCCCCAATTACCGTTCCCCTACTGCATAGCTATAATTGCCCTAGATTATTTATTACTATGCCTTTGTTGGGTCTAATACATGAGATTAACTACCTTTCACACAGGCCTGGGTTTAGCTCTAGCCTCCAGAAATGAGTGAAAACATTCAAATGTTTTCACTATGTAAGTAATACTTTATATCCTTTAACATTTATGTGGTGCTTGATCTTAAGGAACGAAGGATGAGTCCAAAGAACAAAACCGGAATAGGCTCAGCAGCAAGGGAAACCACATACAAGCCCTGGCCTGTGAATCCAGAGATCCTTCATTAGTAGAGTCCAGTTCATATAAGAGGTTCAGGTGAACTGAGTTAACAAATTGAACTTCCAGTGGCATGGAAATTAGAATTATTCCAGGACAAATAAGCTGTTAATAAAACATAGGTGACTGAGTTGGACAAAAGAAGATTAGATCATACAATGTACTTTCATTGTTTTTAGACCTTAGCAATGTAAAGATTTTATTTATGTTTTGAACCTTATTAAAATTTTATTAACTAACTTCAGTGTGATAAATTTCCAGAATTCTTAAGTATATTCTCATTACATTCAGAAAATAATGTTCTCATATATTAACATGCATTTCTGATTTATAATTCACTGAGAGAATAAGATATATAATGTACAGGAATTTAATTTATAGCTAATGAAGTTAAACAATATACACAATATTTTCTTTATAATTTTAAGGACAATTTTAAATTATGCATTTTTTTCTAGTTTATTGCTTTCTTCTTTTGCTCACTTATTTACATTTTAGAAATATCTTTTACTCATTAGTCCCATATAAAAAGTAGTATATGTGGCATGGGGGCAGAAATAATCACATACACATTCAAAGATTTATTTTTAAAGTCTTAATTAAACTTTAGACTCTAATAAATTCATACTCTAATATATGTACCATAATTGAATATAGTATTTTTTTCTTTATAATTTGGGCACATATAACTTGTTCTACCTTGTATGTGTATATATATATAAAATGCACAATATATATGTAAAGTATAAAATATGTATTAATTCACATATATACATATATTTAAATGAAATAAAAATACAAATTACTGATGAACATCTATATATTATAAAAGGATTCTTAAGTTTATAAAAGAGATCCCCAACTGATTCTTTTAAATATGGAAATTTCCCCAATGTTGAAAAAATTTTGAGTATGTGAAACTAGGAGACACATTTGTCTGTTTAATAATGTAATAATATTATTACATTATTGATCAAAAACAGTACTTACATATTTGAAATATTTTATTTACATCTATAAGTATACTTTATTTACATCTATACTTTATTTTCATCTCCTTGTAAGTTGTTCTGTCATTAATTTAAGAATAAATAGAAGCATATTTCCTAGGAAATTTTTATTCTATTAATGTTAGTTTCATATTTTGGCTGTTTGTTTTTTTCAAAGTCGTGAAATGGAAGAAGGTAACTTCTAATGACTAAGAAATTACCTTTAGGACATGGGAACCATCAGCATTTAATAAAAGTTTCAAATGACTTTCTAAGATACAATCTAATTCCCCATGTCCTTTTTCCCTGTTTTCCCCATATAACTTAGTTTTTACATAATTGTGATTTTTATTGCTTCAGTATCTGTTTTAGTCAGTTGTTTCACTGCTGTGAATAGAAGACCCAACAAGAATAATTTTAGAAGGAAAAGTTTATTTGGGGGCTCACAGTTTTAGAGGTATTAGTACATAGAAGGTTGGCTGCATTTCTTGGGGCTCAAGGTGAGGCAAGTTGGCATGGCTCAAGGTGAGGCAAGACATTGTGGCTCCATTCCTTGGGGCTTGAGGTGTGAGGCAAGATCTCATAGTGGAGGGAAGCAGCTCACATGATGATCAGGAAGCAGAGACTCCACTGGTGAGATACAAAATATATACCCCAAAGGCATGCCCCCAGTGACCCACCTCCTCCAGCCACTCCCTTCAGTTTCCAGTTAACCTCACTGGTTGGGTTAAAGCTTTCACAACCCAATCATTTCACCTCTGAGCTTCCTGCACTATCTCACATGAGCTTTTGGTTGACACCTCACATCCCAACCATAATGGTATCCGTTGCCTATCTAGCAGACTTACACACGTGGCCTGTGCTGCTTAGCATTATTTGTTAGCTCTCTTTCCTGGTACATAGATTCCATGGCTTAGTAAGAGGGGAAATCTATACATTATTTCTCATTTATTTTTCAGAAATAAATGAAACTGTTTCAGATGAGTTAATAATATTTGTTTATTTTAAAGTTAGGTTTAAATCATTTCTCTCCTCTTTCTTGTCACTGAAATTCTGAAACCATAAACCCATTAATGACTGACTAGAATGGGCACTTTTCGGGAGTGGAGGAAAATTATTTGTTACTGGATATGTTTTATTAATTGTCCTCACTTTTTAAATCTGTGAAACCCAAGTTGTCACTTTGTTAATCTACTGAATTTTGTTTCTTCAAAATTCAGATATTAAAGCACTAATCCCAGTACCTCAAGATGTGACTTGTTTGGACACAGGGCCTTTGAAGAGGTGATCAATTTAAAATAAGACTGGTAGGGTGGACCCTAATCCGGTCTGATTTGTGTCTTAATGAGAACAGGAGATCAAGGACACACAGGAAAACACCTGGGGTACTTGTGTGCAGAGGAACAACTTATGTCTGACAAGGCAGCAAGAGGACAGGCATCTATAAAGCTGAGAGGGGCCTGGAGCAGATCATTCCAATTTGGTCCTCAGAGGAAGCAACATCATCAGCACTTTAAGTTTGAACTTAACAGGATACAGTACTATGAGAAAATAAATTCCTGTGTAAGGATCCCAGATTGGTGTTTTGTTATGGTAGTCCTAGAAAATGAATACACCAAGTATAACACAAAGCCATTGTCTACTTTGTTAGTGGCTTTTTAAAATCATATTAGAACAGGAAGAGAAGAAATGCCAGAGATGGGAGTAAAAGAAAAAAAATGGTTTCTGTTAATAGTTAATAGGGTAAACTTGAAAGGAAGCTTGAGGGAATGTGTGAAAAAGTAGGGAACATTTTGACTTGATGATATGTTATGAATTGAGTTGAATTTTTTGAATGCTGTGTTTCATGCATGCTTTCTCTTTATGACTAGATATCATCAATTAATTGCTAATTATGGAAAGTAGAAGAAAGTTGAACAAACACTAAAGATACAACTTTGGATACTACTTGTGGTTCAGGAGAGCTGAACAAGGTAAGCCAGTAACTGAGCATTTAGGGGTTTTTGTTGCTTTGCATTTTGTTTTTTGATACAAGAGATTGAACCCAGGGGCACTTAATGACTAAACCACATCCCTAGCCCTTTTTTATTTTTCGTTTTGAGACAGGGTCTCACTTGAGTGCTGAGGCTGGCTTTGAACTTGTGATATCCCCTGCTTCAGCCTCCTGAGTCTCTGGGATTACAGATGTGTGTTGCCATGTCTAGTTCTCTTGCATTTTGTTTTTGGGAAGGGATTAGCTTTATTAATATTTAAATTTGAAATTAAAATTTTCCTCTATTTTGAAATTGTTCTTAAGAATGTTTGTTGTTGGGCTGGAGTGGTGGCTTGGCAGTTACGGTGCTTGCCTGGCATGAGCAAGTGTGTAGGTTTAAAACCCAGCACCAAGTACACAGCAAAGTGTTGGAGGAATGAAGGTCACATGAAAAACTAAATGAAGGTTGCTTCTCTCTTTCTCTCTCTCACTGTCCCCTCTTTCTTAAAAAAAAAAGAATATTTGTTGTTCATATTCTTGAAAATAGCCATTCTAACTGGAGTGAGATGAAATATCAGTGTAATTTAAATTTATATTTCTCTAATTGCTAGAAATGTTGAACATTTTTTCATATATTTATTGACCATTTGCATTTCCTCTTTTTGGTGAGGATGTGAGGAAAAGGATACACTTACACTTTGTTAGTGGGACTGCAAACTGGTACAACCACTCTGGAAAACAGTATGGAGACGCCTCAAAAAACTAGGATTGGCTCCACCATTTTACCCAGCTATCCTACTCCTCGGTGTAGATCCAAAGGATCTAAAATTAGCATACTACAGGGATGCAGCCACATCAGTATTTGTAGCAACACAATACACAGTAGCTAAGCTATGGCACCAACGAAGGTGCCCTTGAACAGGTGAATGGATTAAGAAAATGTGGTATATGTACACAATGGAGTATAAAGTAGAACAATTTTATGGCGTTTGCCAGCAACTAGATAGAACTGGAGAATAGCATGCTGAGTGAAATAAGCCAGACTCAAGTAGAAAAGTCAGTAGAGGAAAGAGAATGGGGGGAGGGGACATGAGGAAATACTGGAATACTGAGGACAGAATTGCATGTGTATCTAGAAAGAATAAGATGGGAGGAAGGGAGAAGAAGGGGCAATACTAGGGACTGAATTAGAACTAGTTATATTACATGCCTTTGTAATTATGTCATTGAACATTCTATTGGTCATGTATAACCAGAAAGAACAGAGGGAGGGGGAAGGGGAAATACTGATCTGAATTTGAACAAATTATACTCCATGCTTTAATAATTATGTTATTGTGTGTTCTAATGTCATGTATATCTAAAAAAGAACCAAAAAAGAATATTTGTGATTAAAAATTTTCTGACACTATATTAACTGAAAATGTAATATAAAGATGTGAATGATTAAGATCTCTTGACTAGTTAAAAAAAAACACAAATTTTGCATGTATAGAGACAGTTTGGTAAATGTAAAACTATTAGAATTAAAAAAATTATAAAGACACATTAGATAAATGTACTTGATATAATATTTAATATAATTGTATACCAAATCATTATGTAAAATTTACATTTTAAGTGATGTGATTTGTGCCTCAGCAACTTGAGAAGCTGAGGCTGGAGGATTGCAAGTTTGAGGCCAACCTCAACAACTTAGTGAGATACCCTTTAGTGAGCCCTTGTCTGAGAATTAACAAAAAAGCTGGGGATATAGCTCATTGGTAACTCATGCCTAGGTTCAATCCCCAGTATCAAAAAACAAACAAATAACATAATTTGTGAAGAATCCAATTTTTCTGCATCTACTGAAATAATTTTTGGTGTTTATTTATAAAATATATCTGTTTTTTCAGGTTTGTAAAACATAGCTTTTTTTTAAAAAAAAGAGAGAGGGACAGTGGAGAGAGAGAATCAATTTTATTTAGTCTTTCATGTGATTTTTGTTTCTCTGTCACTTTGTTGTGTATGTGATGCTGGGGTATGAACCTGCATCCTAGTACATGCCAGGCAAGCATTGTAACTGTTGACCCATAGCTCTAGCCCCCAATTTTAGCTTTTTGGTGTATGTATGAATATGGAAAATGTTAACTTTTTTTGTTACGTGAAAGAACAATTCTTGCAATGGTTTTCTGTGTCCCCAGAAATCATTATCCTACTCTGATCTTCACCCACAGTTTAAAAAAGGGGACATAGAAGGAACATAGTGGCAATAACTCATACAAATGTCACAATTATTCACAATCTGTATTTCTTCAGATCTAGTGTGAATGATGTTTATAGCAACTGTTGGCCCTGTTGACTCCAGGTGAGTGAAGTTCAGAATTCCTTGAACTTCTCTTAGTGTACACTCCTATTTTTTCTTTTCCTGTACATCTTTAAAAACTATTCACACAGCTATATAAAGAGTTTCTGTGATTCACACTTTATTTCCTAAGTGAATGAAAGCAGTAGAAATCATAGAAAAAAGACTCCTCTGTTTTGAGTGTCTTCTGAGGGTGAACATTTAAAACTACCCCCAAACATTTTTCCATAGAGATATGAATTTCCAGTTAATCCTTATGTGTTTTAAAGCATAATGGAAATATTGGGTCAAGAAAATTCCCAATAGGTTAGGATTATGTCATGAACTTAAAATTTGTATTTCTGTCAGATTCAAAGGGGACATCTTAATCATTTCTCAAAATGACTAAAATATAGAAGTCTCAGTGCTAAATTATAATTGTATTGTAGCTGAGGCATAGGATTTAAGAAATCTAGTTAGGAGTGAAAATATTTTGATATAAAGGAAAACATTATCAATATAATTTGTTTTCTGAATGTGTCATTTCCTTACTACAAATCCTTTGAATTAGAAAGGTCTGTTTTGTAAGAGCAGTTCAGTGAACTGCCATAACATTTTCAATAGCTACCATTTGAAGAGAGGTTTATTAAATGGAGAGCAATTTCTTTTACCTTTCTAGACATGAAGAAATTTCTAAAGACAAGTGTCTATATTGTGAACTATCAGTTGAAAGATACAATTCATATTCAGGATATAGGCAGAGAAGAAATTGTAGTCAAAATGTTGAATAGAGCCGGTGTAAGAGTAAACTGTGTAAGACGTGTATTAAAATGATTAAATAGAATAGAAATGTTAACATTTCAGCTACAAAGTAGAGGAAAATTACAATATTACATGGAATACTGTGCAAATAGAAATTCTTCTTTATTGACAAGAACTTTTATTGTTAAGGCCTTTTTAATTTTTTTAGAGATACTATAGAAATACACATAGAGAAACCTTGGGTATAATGCAAAAAAAAAAAAAAAAAAAAAAAAAAAAAAAAAAAAAAAAAAAAAAAAAAAAAAAAAAAAAAAAAAAAAAAAAAAAAAAAAAGAAAAAGAAAAAGAAGAAAGAAAAAAAATAAAGAAAAAGCATCACTCATAGTCTGATCACCCAAAAAAAATTGGTATGCCTTTGTAGTCATTTGCTTAGCTTAATTTTTCTCCTTGAAGAGAATTTGCAATTTTGCATCTTTCTCTTTAAAAACACAATATATTGTGCTCAGTTTTTATTGTACCCCTTGCTATACCTTAAACATACCAAGCATGACCTGGCTTCAAGACAGTTCCCTGGAAGACTCCTCCTTTAACTGTTGCTTGAGAGAGCTTCCTCCCTTCATATGGGATGCCAGTGACTGCTCTGTCCTTCCGTAACCTAATCACATTGCTGTCTATTCCTCTCCTCTTTACATTTTTGAATGCACACTCTGTGGTAGCTCGAACTTTTTGTTTCCTGCCACTTGTGAAATCCTTGGTGTATAGTAGATATTCAGTCTGGTAGAGGCATAATAATAACTATGTCACATACTGTTCCAAGAGTTATACACATGCTAACTTCTCACAGTCTTGTCAGGGTAGACAATATTTGTATCCTCATTTTAAGATGAGGACACTGATGTATAACACAGTTAATGACTTTCTGACAGTTCCTAAGCTAGTAAGCTGAAAGCTGGATATATAAACTTATGTACTGTGGATTTGAACTTAGCCAGTATGATACTAGAATTTGTGCCACATTATTATACCACATTATCTTTCTTAGGAATAGATGAATAGGAATAGATGATAGGAATAGATGAATCATTCTTACAAATTCCATTTTAATGGCTCATAATGAAAATTTTAGTATTATTTCTAACTTATTTAAATTATTCATTTATTTAAATACATTTGTTGAATTCCTTCTAGTCCTAGGTGATATTGAAGAACTAAAGTGGAGGAGACCATCTGACAATTCCTGACATCATGGCAATAAATATTTAATTTACACTATGGTTTTAATCTGTGTGTCTTATTTGGAGTAAATTTTCCTCCCTACCCACCAGGAGATATTTGGCAATGTCTGAATGTCTAGAGATATTTTTGTTTATTAAGTCTGAGGGAGAAATATTGCTAAATAGCCTACCATATATGGAGTAGCCCCCATGGCAAATAATTATCTGGCCCAAAATGCCACAATGTAGAGGCTGATAACCCTGACTGGGATTCTATATTATATGCTGGGAAGAAAAGTTGAAAAATATCTTTTATATTCTCTGTCCTTAATGTGTTTGCAAATGGTTAGTCTCCTCAAGACTAAGCTTGTTTTCATGCATTTCCACATAAAATAAGTCCTTCCTAATTTTGATGAAGATTTCCATCTTTGTGTTGTCATGGTCTCCTATTTGTCACTTTCTATGCCTACTGATTCTACTAAGAGTCCCTCTCCTTAGTGTTATGGGACTGTAATACATTGGAATATATTCAGCAAATACTCTTCCATCTTTGCTGACTTGGTTGGTCCATGTGACTTGCCATGACCCAAAGCAATATGGTTGGAAGTGGCAAGAAGCCCCCACCCTCTTTCATTACCTTTTTCCCTGAGAAGAGCATGTTTAGATAGCATCTACTGCTTAAGCCTGGGTCTCAGTGAGACACACGTGGCACAGAGTTCTGAGTTTAAGCCTAGCTGGTACCAGGAACCCATCTAGGTCCCGCAGAGTCAGAGCAAAAAGCTGACTATACAGATATCATAGGGTAATTGTCCTAGCATGTGTCTTCTGGCATTTCATTCATACAGTCCCCCGAAAAGGTACTCTCTACCCCATACCTCCATATCTGGATCCCTGATCCATCACCCCCCCCACACACCACCTCAGTTGTCCCTCCTAGGTTTGTACTGCATTCCTCGTTGGTTTCCTTTTTTATGAAGGAAAACCATTGTTCTGTTCTTGCCAGTGAAATTTGCAAGAGACTTCATTTCCACAATGTACATCTTGTAGTGTACTTACACGAGTACATTCTCAAAGTCCCAAATCAGAATTTTCAACACAAAAGATTGTTTTATTCAGGTACAAAGGGAAAACTCATGTGCTACCTAAGATTGAGGCTTCTATTCTGTAGTTGTTTCTGAAAAGCAAATGAATCTTACTCAGGTCGAGGTCATCACCTTTTTGTTTTAAAAGAAGTATCTAGTATTTGTGTCTGAAAGGAGTTGTATTAATTCGCTATTATTGCTGTAACAAATTACCACAAATTTAGTGGCTTAAAACAACACATTAATTATAGTATAATTCTTGAGTTTAGAAGTTAGCTGGATAAAATCAAAATGTTGGCAAGATGTGTTCTAGATACTTAGGTGGTGTGTGTGTGTGTGTGTGTGTGTGTGTGTGTATGTATGTGTGTGTGTGTGAGAGAGAGAGAGAGAGAGAAAGAGAAAATTTGTTTTCTTTCCTTTTCTGGCATCTAGATGCTGCCCACAATCTTTGGCTCCCAACCTGTGGCAGTCACCTCTCTGATCTCTGCTTCTGTCCTCAAATCTACTCTGACTCTTTTAAGTCCCTCTTTCACTTATAAGGACCCTTGAGATAACATTGACCCCACTTGGATGATCCAGTATTATCTCCCATCTCAGTAGTTTTAGTCTAATCACATCTTGAAGTCCCTTTTTGCTACAAAGTAAATATAGGTTTTAGGCATTAGAATGTAGATAACTTTAGGGGCCATTATTCTTTCTATCAAAGAAGTATTTGTGTCTGAAAGGAGTTGTATTAATTCGCTATTATTGCTGTAACAAATTACCACAAATTTAGTGGCTTAAAACAACACATTAATTATAGTATAATTCTCGAGTTTAGAAGTTCAAAATTGATAGAAGTATTTAAGAGTTGAAGAAGTGGAGTGGAAATTACTTATTTTGTTTATAATAAATCCTAAAAATCAGATTTAGAGAAAAGTTGTCTATTAGAAAGAATTTTGTTTTCTTGAACTATTTTTCAGAGTAGCTGACCTTTTGTTGTATCACTTCCAAGACTTCCATGTGTATTTTTCCCAAACAACATTCTCCTGGTTATCCATAATATAACCATCTAAATTAGAGAATTAAGAGTGATATAGTAGTACCATGTGATTCTCAGATTTCATTCACATTTCCCCAGATGTTCCAGTAATGTCCTTTATAGCAGAAGGATCAAAGTTTGCTTCTGTTTATCACTTCTATTAATTCTTTACTTACCAGTGGATCCTTGGTCTTTTATTCATTTTTATTGGTACTTTTAATTTCAGGCCTGTTATAAAGAAAAAAATCCCTGAATTTGGGGGCTGGAGTGGTGGCTCGGCGGTTACAGCGCCTGCCTGGCATGCACAAGTACATGGGTTCAAACCCCAGCACCCACGTATGCAACTAAATGTCAGAGCAACGAAGGCCATGTGGAAAACTCAATAAAAATTGATTCTCTCTCTCTCTCTTACTGTCGTCCCTGAATTTGAATTTGATCATTCCTCATGATTGGGTCCTTGTTGTTTCTTTAAACAACAAGGCATTATTCCAGAAGTAGTGTTCCCCCCCCCCCTTAATCTTCTTCTGTGGTACAACATTTCAATTTACTCTTCACTTTGGTCCCTTGTTAAGGTGGTAAAGTCCTCCAGGCTTCTTCTATGTAGTTGTTTCTTTTTTTCTCTTTGTAATAAATGTATCTAGTAGAAAGTTACTTTGAAACAATGTAAAGGTCCCACAGGTCATCAAACTTCTATTTATTTAAGTTGAACCCATGATTTCCTAGTTCATTTAATAGGCTTTGTAACTTATATATTTGATGTTCAAGTTTTCTCAGAATTGCATGTCTAATTATTTTTGATTAATGACTGGACATTTAGGTAAAGTAACAACTATGGATTCTTTTTTTAGTTCTTGAAGGTTGTTTCAGCAGCTTGCTTGAACTTAAAACTGCAAAATTTGTCTTTAGAACAGTGTGTAGCTGCTTATGTGTCTATGTGGTTGCTTTCTTTTATCAATTATTTTTGCTTAACTTTAGATTCTCCATGTGTCTAAAAATATAGCGGTCAGTCAACCATTTGAGCAGAGGTTGTGCTCAGACACTGGAAGCTTATAAAGGCTTCCATACAACAACCTGACTTTTGTGTGGGCTGAGATATACATTTGAGGTTTAAGCAAGTCCTCAAGCATTCCTTAATTTTAGCTGGTGGGTTCTGTTCTTTCTTGAAATTTGGCATTTAGTGAGGTTTGTAGGAAGAACCCAAATTGACTCTCTTGTGGGGCCCTGCTATATTTCTGCTTGATTTATGTCCAGCCCTGAACCAGAAATTAATCTACAAACAGTGCCTCATGTTAGCAAAGCTTCAGGCTTTCCTCATATATTTCAAATAAGGTTTATAACTTTCCAGTGGGAAATCTCTGGCTTTTCACCCTATTTCTTTGCATTTCAAGACTTCCATCTTGTGTGCATTTCCTGTCCCAAGTCAGTGAAGTCAGTTTTTACCAAGGAAGCTTGGGATACGGATTCATCACTGTTCCTGCCTAATGTCATATCATGATTTCAACGGTAAGCAGTTCACAATTCTCTTTGACCAATTTCCAAGATTTTGAAAAGGAATTTTCTTTTTTTTGTGTTTTTTATTTAAAGAAAGAAAGCAATTTTGCCCAGTTTTACACTTGTTTTCTGTGGTTTGGCATCATCCAGTCTCCTCCTTGTACCATTTTAGGAAGTTTCCCATAAACTCTAATGTATAAATGCTATTTCAAAATAAGAATGCCTAATTTTACAAAGAGAAAAATTGAAGTGAATTTGAAATTATCATAGGTAATGAGATTCTAGGTGATAAGTTTCATGATTCTTTACTACATAAGAGCTCTTAATCATGAAAGATCCTTTTAAGAGACTATGAAAATCATTAAGGGTTTAGTCCTTTCTAATCCAATGGTATACATTAACTTTCAGCTATGAAAAATAAGATGACGAACCTGCTTCCATTCTTTTATTCTTCTTCCTACTTCATTGTTTTGGTACTTCTATTATTATTTTGTTAGCATTTTAAACTATAACATAGTCTGCAACCTGATCCCCCAACTTATTGATCATAAAATTAAGGGTCATAAGAGATTTCTAAAATGTGGGTTTTATCTAACAATATTTACCTTATTAGAAATTAAAATTCTAGAAATTTTATAAAACACAAAAAATACACAACCACACAGTCCATTATCCAGTCATGTTTTTGAGTAGTTGTTGCTGAACTCTTGATTTTACTAGCTTATTCTACAGTGTGAGTTACTTGAGTAACATCTGCTTCTATTTCTTGGGTTAGTTCAGATTTTATTTAGGTAAATTGTACTTTTGCATGTTAAATTCATATTCTTTTTCATCATCACCCTTTTATGGGAGGTGGTTATATTATTCTATTGCTACCACATGATTTTTTTCCCACTTGGCAAATCTTTAGATTTTACGAAGTTATTCTGTTTGCTTTTTTGATTTTTTTATTATGCTTTTTGTCTTTAATATTGTCTAAGACTAGTTACTAGAACTTTATTATTTAATATTTTCATAAGAATAAAAATGTTCAAAATTGCTTTTGAGGGCTAGGATTTTAAAAGTATTTGCTTATCCTCTAATTTTAATTTCAGATTTTTATATATAAATGAATTTATAATTATTTGAAAATTGCAGAAATAATTGCAATTTCCTTGATAGGGTTTGTCTAAAGAGGTATTAGATTTATTTATTTATTTATATATTTTTGACAACACAAAACCATTTTATTTGCACAGACACTGCAATGAAGTTTGCACTCAGCTGGGTGATTTTTCTACTGACGTTGCCTGTGGCCACTTGTGGGTGGAATCTACTGGGATGCAGCTTTGGCTCAGCCTGTTTCTCCCTCTCTGAACTCTTTTGGCCTCACTTATGCTAACTAATTCCCATCAGCCGAGTCTAAAGCTGGTTTGGAAGAAGTCTTTTTTTTTTTATTAGAAGTATATAGAGATATAATTGAGGGGGAAACATTATCAAACCAACAGTAATAAATGTATATATACTTTGTTATCCAGGGGTAATGCCAAAACATGGATGACCATCTTGGGTTTCACCTGTTGCAGTTGCCCTCAGAAGAACTCTTGCGTGAAATGGGTATCTCGTGGTGGAATGACATCGGCTTCTGGGATGGTTGCCCCATATTCCCACTCTCCAGTTTCTTATGAGTTCTTCATACACCCTCCCCCTTCCTCATCCCCCTCCCTATGCCTCCAAGTATCCTAGGGAGTCATCCCCCTTATTTAGCTGAGAAGCATACAATTTGAAGTTATTGTTAGGTTAGCCGTCTACACTACTGCTTCCCCATATATTCTAGCATCCACAGATGAGTGAAACCATTTGGCCCTTGAGTCTCTGGGATTGGAATACTTCACTAAGCATAATTCTTTCCATCTCCATCCACTTGATATCAAAAGCCATAATATCATCTTCTCTAATGGCCGAGTAGTATTCCATTGTATATATGTACCAAGGTTTTTGTATCCACTCTAGTGAGGGGCATCTGGGTTGGTTCCATACTCTAGCTATAGTAAATTGAGCTGCTATAAACACTGAGGAAGCTATGTCACTATAATACGCTGATTCTAACTCTTTTGGGAAAATACCCAGGAGTGGGATAGCTAGGTTGTAAGGTGGTTCCATCCTTAATTTTTTGAGGATTCTCCACACTGCTTTCCATAGTGGCTGAACCAGGTTGCAGTCCCACCAGCAGTGTAACAGTGTCCCTCTTTTCCCACAGCCCTTCCAGCATCTGTTGTTGTTTGAAATTTGCATTTTTGCCACTCTAACAGAAGTGAGGTGGTATCTCATTGAAGTTTTGATTTGCATTTCCCTTATAGCTAATGATGTAGAGCATTTTCTCATATATTTATGGGCTTTCTGGACTTCCACTGGAGAGAAGTTCCTTTTGAGTTCTTTAGCCCATTTATTGATTGGATTATTTGTGAGTTTGGAGTTTAGTTTCTTTAGTTCCCTCTATATTCTGGATATTAGCCCTCTGTCCAAGGTGTAGCAGGCAAAGGTTTTCTCCCATTCTGTAGGTTCTCTCTTGATGCTCTTGACTAGATCTTTAGCTGTGCAGAAACTTTTTAGTTTAATTGCATACCATTCATTTATTCTTGACTTTACTACTTGAGCCATGGGAGTTTTGTTGAGGAAGGCGCTACTGACTCCAATGTCCTGTAGTGTTGACACTACTTTTTTTCCTGGTAAGTTTAAAGTTGTTGGCTTAATATCCAGGTCTTTGATCCATTTTGATTTAATTTTTGTGCAGGGTGAAAGATAAGGATCCAGCTTCAGTTGTCTACATATGGCTGTCCAGTTTGTCCAACACCATTTGTTGAACAGGCTATCTTTCTTCTACACTATGCTTTTGCCCCCTTTATCAAATATCAAATAGTTAAGGATATATGGGGGTTTGTCTCAGGATCTTGTATTCGGTTCCACCGGTGTTCGGTTCTGTTTTGATACCAATACCAAGCTGTTCTTGCTACTACAGCTCTGTAATATAATTTCAGGTCAGGGATTGAGATACCCCCTATTTCTTCCTTTCTATAGAGTAATGTTTTGACTAATCTGGGTCTCCTGTTAATCCATATGAACTTGAGAATTGCTTTTTCTATATCTCTGAAGAATGCCATAGGTATCTTGATGGGGATTGCACTGAATCTGTATAGGTCTTTGGGTAGAATGGCCATCTTTATTATATTGATTCTGCCTAATCATGAGCATGGAATGTTTTTCCATCTACTCAGGTCTTCTGTAATTTCTTTTTTTAGTGTTTGATAGTTTTCTTTGAAGAGGTCCTTAACATCCTTTGTAAGGTTGATGCCCAAGAATTTCATTCTTTTGGAAGTGATGGTGAATGGGAGAGATTTCCAGATTTCTTCTTCTGCAGATTTGTTGCTGGAGTAAAGAAATGCTAAGGATTTGCTAGAGTTGATCTTGTAGCCAGCTACTTTGCTAAAATCACCTATAAGCTTTAGGAGTTTTCTGGCCAATGTTATTGGGTCTTCTAGGTATAAAATCATGTCGTCTGCAAATAGAGATAACTTAACTTCCTCTTTTCCTTGTCTCGTCTGATAGCTCTAGCAGGGGTTTCAAGGACTATATTGAACAAGAGTGGGGCTATCGGACAGCCTTGTCTTGTACCTGAATTCAGTGGAAATGCTTTCAGTTTTTCTCCATTGAGGATAATGTTGGCTATGGGTCTGTAATAAATGAATCTGACATAGTTAAAGTATCTTCCCTTGATCCCTATCTTTTCCAAAATTTTGAGCATAAAGTGGTGTTGAATTTTATCAAATGCTTTCTCTGCATCAATAGAGATGATTATATGATTTTTGTTTTTAATTCTGTTTATGTGGTGAATTACATTTATTCATTTGCGTATATTGAACCAGCCTTGTTTTCCTGGAACAAAGCCCACTTGATCATAATGGATTATCTTTTTAATGTGCTTTTGTATCTGATTAGCTAAAATTTTATTAAGGCTTTTTGCATCAATGTTCATCAGGGAAATTGGTCTGTAGTTTTCTTTCCTTGATGTGTCTTTGTTGGGCTTTGGAATCAGTGTAATGTTTGCTTCATAAAAAGTGTTTGGGTGTGATCCCTCTCTATCAATTTCCTGGAAGAGCTTGAAGAGGATCGGTGTTAGTTCTTCTGTGTAGGCTTGGTAGAATTCTGCCGTATATCCATCCGGACCTGGGCTTTTCTTTTTTGGGAGAGCTTTGATTGCTGCTTCAATTTCGCTTTCTGTGATAGGTTGTTTGTGGTTTTCAAATTAGTTGGTACAGTTCTGAGATTTTCTGACCCTTAGATCAGGAGGTATGTATTATGGGGTGGTGCAATCAAATCCATCATCAAACTGGGGATTCTTCGGAGTTGAGCTTGTTTGGGGAGAAGCAGATTGGTTGAGTCCGGTGGCCTGGATTTTCTTAGAGGATGTCCTCAGAATTTTCTGTTGCAAAGGGGTATTCAGCTCTCCCTAGGCTGTAATCCTGAGATTGCTTTCTGCCAATCCACACTCTAAATATTTCTTGGACCTGGGGCTCAGAAGTTGTAGACATTTGAGTTGATCCTATTGTAGATGCGTGGGTCTCTGACTGATCCAAGGAGAGTGGCTAGCCTGAGACTCGCTTCCTCAGGATCACTGGTGTCCCACTCTGCGTGTCTTGTGATCCACAGAAGGCCCAAGAGCTGCTCTGTGGGGTTGAGTGAAACCCTCAGGAAATGGACCAGATCTTGCCAGTGCTTATGTGATTCTTCGTTGCAAGCACTAGGAGGTGCCCTGCCAGAGAGGTCCAGGCCTACATAGCCTTGGCTATGGGAGGAGCTCAGATGCTAAGGTGAAGCCCGAGCAGCCCCATATATTCAAAGCTTCCTGAGGCAGATTTCAAGGAGAGGCTAAAGCAGAGGATCCCCTATAGAGGGGTGCTCCCTGCTGTAGCAAGCTCTGTTCACAGGCTCTTCCTATTTGGGTGGGAAGCTGGATGGACCAAAGGGCAGAAGGTCGCCAACTGAGAGGTTTGGGAGCTGGAGAGGTGAATCAACGTTTGCTAAGCCCCCAGGGCAGGTGGCCAGTTGGGGGGGGTGGTAACTTCTGTTTCTGTTCTTTGGGGACTGAGGCCCCGTAAAGCTGCTGGGTGACCCACCCTGTGCACAGGGACATACCCCGCCCTCAGGGACACGTCACAATGGTGACAGGCCACCGCACACACGGCTATGAGTTCGCTAATGTGAGGAATTACTTCCCAGTGCTTTATGCAAGATTAGGTGGAATTTCGAGCAGTCAGATCAGGGAGTTCGCAGCCGGCCAGGTTAGGGTACATGGTTAGGAAACTCACTCCCTTGCTCCGTTTTAGGTTCTGGTTTTCTGACCAGGGCGGCTGAGACCCCAAGAGTGTTTTTTGCTGAGCAGCCAGCCCCGCCCTCAGGGCAACGTCACAATCGGGTGCCGTCTGCTGCTGCTCGCATG
The DNA here is from genome assembly GCA_004027875.1 of Aplodontia rufa. NCBI lineage: Eukaryota > Metazoa > Chordata > Mammalia > Rodentia > Aplodontiidae > Aplodontia > Aplodontia rufa. The sequence continues at coordinate 24,812 of PVKS010019754.1, forward strand.
AACAGCTGTAAGTTTGCTAATGTGAGCAATTAATTCCTGAGCTTAATTCCAAGTTCATGGAAATGAAGAGCAGTCAGATCAGGGAGTTCGAGGCCCGATTAGGGTATTTGATTAGGAAACTTGCTCAGTTTCCTCCCCTTTGGGGAAGCTCCCCTCCCCCCGGGTGTGGGGCCGGTCACACGGGTGCCACAAACTTCCTTCTTTATTTTCGTTAATGCTCCACACTATTCCTTTGGAGTTAAAAAATGAGCGGGGGGTAATGTTCGCTCACACTGGGAGCTTCATCCTACCGTGGGAATCTGCGTGCAGACCTGCAGCGTGAAGTGACTCTCAGGATCGTCTCGGAGTCACTCAGAGGTATTAGATTTAAAAGTGTTAGTATGGATATTTTTTCATATTAACTCATAGCTATATCTTAAGTTTTATCTAAACCACGAAAACTTTTAAGTTCATGCAGTATTCCAGATGAATTTCTTTTCTTTTTTTTAAGAGAGAAGGACAGTGTGTGTGTGAGAGAGACAGAGAGAATCAATTTTTATTGAGTTTTTTTCACATGGCTTTCATTGCTCTGACACTTAGTTGTGTACGTGGGTGCTGGGGTTTGAACCCGTGTACTTGCGCATGCCAAGCAAGAGCCATAACTGCTGAGCCACCGCTCCAGCCCCTCCAGATGAATTTCTAATAAAATATTTTTAAATAAAGGTTTTATTAAATTTACTTCAAAATAACTGCCACATATATTTCCAGTATCAACTTCCCTAAAGTTATTTCCTTAAGCATGGATAATAACCATACTAAGTATTTTGTTGAATTCTTCATATGTTCATTGATATTTCTTTTCTGGACATAACTTTTATTTGTAAGTTACTAGAATGTTTTAAAATCTAGACTAGTTTATTCTTAGGGCTGTTCATGGTATGCATTCATCTTACGTCATTAATGAACAATTATGAACCTCTTATATAATTTCTATAGCTAAGAAGAAGTTCCTTTATATAACCTTGCACCTTCCTCCATTTGTCCTTCCTTACTTGGTTGCTTCCTTCCCACCTTCTTTTCTTTTTCTTCCCTTTCTAGATAACTGTGAGGTAATAGGAATTTGGAAGGATTTTTTTCCTGGATAAAGATTTATGGTGCCTTTAGGATATTTTATTGGGTATTTATTTTATTTGTGAAACAAAATCTACCTTCTCTTTGAAATAAAATCCATTAACCCTGGAAAATATTTTTTTTCTATTGTCTGCTTCCCTGTGTAACTGTTCGCCATCTAGTGGACAATCCAAATGCTGCTTTGTTTTATAAAATAGAGGGTTTGACGCAAGATATATGGAAACAGATTGAAACTGATCAGATATCCTATGGCAATTTGTGTTTTCCATTAGTGTGCACCAGATAAAATTATATGGGATAAAATACTTAATCTCTCTTTGTTTAGTCTCTTACAGGTCAATATTAGAGATAAGTAGCTTTATCATAGGTAAATCATGTTATTCTTGCTACTGATGCAGTATTCAGATGCTGAGGTTGAAAAACTGCATTAAATCCTGTTAAGATATTATAAATAGTGAGTGGGGGTGTGATTTTTTAAGAAGGTATTATTTCAGTTAGTATTTTTTGGAGTATTCAACTAGTAGAAATCTACACATGAATTTGTTACCTAATTGCCTTGAAAAAGTAAGATAGTTCTGGAAAATAAGGTTATAATAAGTGTATGCTTTAGAAGTCTTATTCACAAATAGTCAAATATTCCATTCAACAATTTTTTTTAAATGTTCCATTTGGAAAATCTCTTACCTTCTTTTAGAAATTGTGATATAGTTTATGTGAGTGCCAACGATTTGTGTGATAGGCAGAATTATAAGATAATTCCCAGTGACACATGTCTTTATACAGTCTCCCTTTAAGTGTGGAAAACCAGTGAATACGATGAGATATAACTCCTGTGATTGTTACCTCAATGACCTACCTCCTCCAGCCACACCCTGCCCACTTAGTCTCCACCCAATTCATTCAAGTGAATTAATGCATTTATTAGGTTAAGATTCTCATAACAATCATTTCACCCCTGAACTTTCTTGTATTGTCTCACAAATGAGCTTTTGGATGACATCTCATATTTAAACCATACCAACAGTATCTTAGTAATGGCATAGATGCTTTTGTGATGGTGATAAATACTCTGAGATCAAGAAAGTATGTTGTGATTCTATCAGCTTAATTGATGTTGGTTTTGTTTATGTTTTTCCAGTGTTTCAAAAGCTACAAGTGGAGGATGCTGCTACTAGTAATACTTGCAATGATTATGTGTATTTATATATTGATGTATGCATTATTACATATGAATATATGTGTGATATGAATAAAACATATAAAACCTCACAACTTAGCATATATTAAATACCTGTAACAAGGTAACAGGATTGACTGTCATGCTTTGAATTCTATAAGTCAACAATCTTTGGAAAACTGTGTGACGGGGAGAAATGATGGGTGTATTTTGTTTTACATAGTTCCCAGTAATTCTGGCATGACATATACTCAGATTTTTCCTGCTACTGCCACCCTCCCCCTGGATTTTAAGAACTACTGCTTCAGAAGTAACCTGAGGAAAAAGATTGCATGTTCTTCTATCCAATTTAGGCAGAGAGAAAAAGGACAAAAGAAAGAAGGAAATGATTCATATAAAAGTAAAAAGTATATTTTACTCTATTTTTACATCAAATCCTTGCTTTGATTTTGAATAGGAAAAATAAATCATTACCCTGATTTTGTCCAATATTTCTGTGGCTTAAATATACCTAACTTTCAAGTCAGTAACTTTACAGAGATCAATGATGCCATCAATAATCAAAATACATACATAATTGGAAATTTTAGTTTTGATGATATTGTTGACAACTTTTCTCATTTCCTGGGGTTTTTGGAAAGCATTCAATTTAATTAATTTGAGTTTTTTTTTATCCTTTCTTGTTATATATAAAAAATTAGGCAACAGTGGGTTGCAGGGGATGACAGTCAGTCTTGAGCAGCTGAGATTTTGTATATAAATAAATTTAACCAGCATTAAGCTGAATTATATTTCTGAACTATCTTGCCACCTCTTTTCAGTGTTAAGCTTGGTATTGTCAACTCTGGTTTTGATCTTGGAATATAGGATGTAGAGTAGAGCATCATTCAATGTGCAGAGAGCATCTAGTACGGTCACAAGTAAATGTTTGTTTTTTAAGCCACTGAGTTAAAAACAAAACACTACAAAATATCTATTTGGGGACTGGAGTGGTGGCTCTGTGGTTCCAGTGCTTACCTGGCATGTGTGAGAATGTGGGTTTGAACCCCAGCACCACGTACACAGTGAAGTGTCAGAGCAACAAGAGCCACTTAAAAAACTAAAAATTGCTTCTCTCTCTCTCTCTCACTGTCCCCCTCTCTCTATAATGTGTGTATATATATATATATATATATATATTATTTTGACACATTACCTTGTATGTGTAGTATCAAACACATACTTGGTTCCTCCACTTTCTTGGTTCCTCCTTAATTTTAGAAGTATATATAGTCAGTGAGAAAATAAAATTTGAGGAAAATAAAATTAAGGAATCAGTTTCCATCACTTTCAAACAACTAATTAATATTCAAAGAAATAACTTAAAATAGGAAAGAAGCAATAATTTTTTTCTTTATGATCTCATGTGGAACTGCTAATTAGAAATGTTAAAACTGATAGTGTATTTTATTCAAAGATGTAAAATAAGCATATCACACTTATGATTATTATATTTATATGTTTTTTATGGTAATATATTTTTAAAGTACTTGTGTACTGTAAGTGACATGATGATCAAAGCCACTTGTGAATGGTTATGATTAACTACACTTATGAAAATTTAGAAGTTACACTTATTTTTTGAACTTAGTCTTTGAACTTAGGACAGTCTGAGAAAAAAGAAGATTTACTGAGAGGGTAGCAAAGAAAAAAATCTGTTTTCTTAGGAACTATGTAAACCTGAAAAAAATAAGAGAAACTGTCTTAAAAATTCTGAAAGAAAAAAGCCAGTCTAGAATTATATACCCATTTAATATCTTTCAAAAATGAAGGCATAATTATCTTTTTTATATAACACAGAGTTTTTTTTTACATAAAGAAAAGCAGAAAATTTCCAGTGGATGTGAAATGCTAAAGGAAGTTCTTTAGGCAAAAGCAATATGATAACAGATGAGAAAACTAACGTAAACAAAAGGGTAAAAATGTTAAATGTAAGAAGTTCCAAAAACAGTTTAAGGAATTTATAACATGCAAATATGTAAAAGTCACATATGTGACAACAATGAAAAGTAGAGAAGAAAGTGTATAGAAATATACCTTCATAAAATTCCTATATGAAGTGGTTTTGTATTATTGGAAGATAAACTGTGATAAGATTTCTAATCCAAGAGCAACCATGATTTTTAAAAAATAGATGTAGTCTATTAATAGAATCAGATGCATTCATTTAAAGATATGTAGTTATTACAGAAGAAGGGAGAAAAAGGAAGAAGGCCAAATAAGTGGAGAAGAACACAGAAAATAAGTCAAAGAATTATAGATTTAAATTCAGACATCAGTGATTACATTAAATGTAAATTACCTGAAACATTTAGTTAAAAAGCAGAAAGCATGTATATCAAATACAAAAGCAAGCTCCTATTCTATATTGCCCATTAAGTGCACACTTAGAATAAAGGTAAAGAGAGGTTAAGAGAATAGAAAACAATAGGCCAGGCACAGACTAATTAAAATTAGATTAGTTAAATTAATGTCAGTGAAATAATACTAAGCAAGGTATATTACCAGGAATGACCAGAAGTATTGCATAACGATATAGTGTTAATAAAGTTGATTCTGCTTTCTCTCTCTCTCTCATTGTCCCTAACAAAAGTCAGAAATGGATGAAGTGCATTATTAAAGATTATATAAACATTAAGTGGATTATAAGAGAATAACATACCAATTCTATACCAATAAATTTGATTTCATAAATGAAATGTACAAATTAAAATATGTAAACTGTTAAAATTCATTCAAGATGAAATATGTGACACAAATAGACTTCCACCTATTAAAAGATATGTAGCTAATTGCCTTGCAAGGAAAACAAATTCCAGATTTAGATGACTGCTTATTCACATAGTGCTAAAAGTTTTAGCCACTGCAATAAAGACAAGAAAGGGAAATATAAGGCATATAGATTATAGAGGGGGGGAAGAAGTCCTTATTTGCAGGTAATCTGATAGTCTATATTTGAAATCCTATGAATCTGAATAAAAAAAAACTCTACCAGATAATTGAGTTTGTCAAAGTTGTAAGATATGAGGTAGGACTTCTATGCAGAAAACTACAAAGTAATGAGAGTCATAAAAATATCTCAATAAATGGAGAGACATATTTGTAGATTGGAAAATGGTGAAAATGGCAATTCCCATTAAATAGATATATAGGTTTAATTCAATCATTTTTTAAGAGAAAGAGGGAGAGAGAGAGGGAATAAATTTTATTTTTCCATCTGGTCTTTGTTTCTCCATACTTAGTTGTGTATGTTGTGCTGTGGTTTGGACCTGGGTCCTTGCACTTGCCAGGCAAGCACTCTAAACGCTGAGCCACTGCTCAAGCCCCTAATTCAATCTTACTGATATCCCAGCAAGATCTTTTTGTAGATATAGACTAGATTTTCTTAAAATTCATATGGAAAGGCAGAGCAACTAGAATAACTATAAAATGGGAGAAATCATTCTACCTCATTTGAAGACTTACTATATTGTTATGACAGTCCATGTGTAGTATTGGTATGGGGATAGACACACAGATCAGTGGAAACAGAGAAAACCAGAAATAGACCTACACAAATATGTCAGACTTCTGTCAAAGGTAAAAATGGTAAGGCTTTCAATAAATGGTACTTGAACAATCGTACATCTGTTGGCCAGAAATCGTGACCTTTGACCTGACTCTCATACTTTGTATGAAAGCAAACTCAGAATGGATCTTGGACTTAAATGTATATCATAAAACTGTAAACATTCTAGGAAAAATATAGGAAAAAGTCTTTAGTTTCTAGTGTTAGGCAAAGAGTTCTTAAGGTGTGATACCAAAAGCATGGTTCATTAAAGGAAAATTTGAAAAATTGAATTTTAGCAAAAGTTCTTTAGTTTGACTGTGTGAATATCATTATCTTGATTGTTTAGCATAGGGAAGATCAGGGTAAAAGGTAAATGGGATTTCTCTGTATTATTTTTGCAACAGCATGTTAGTTGACAATGATATAAAAATAAAAAGTAATTAAAAATTGTATAAATATTTTTTAAAAAATTACTAGAGGAGAACACTCCACTCTTCTGAAGATATAGGTATTGAAGAATAGTTTACTTCTTCCAAGCTAGTATAAATTTCAGAGAGCTTCATTTAATGTCTTTATGTCCCTGAAATCTCTTAATTATCCTGCTTAGAGAGCCTGACTCTATTCTGTGTTTGATATTCTTATTTCTCTAGAGATACACAAAGTTTTAGCAAAAATAGAACTCTAAAAAAGATGATGTATTTATTTTTCTAAACAATAGGTGGCATCTGGGTTTCACAAATAAAATTGATGATTCATGCCTCATATATCAGGAAGTGCATATTTTTAAATTAATTTAAATTTTAATTTATATACTATGCAGCATAGTTTATAAATATTAATAATACTTTTTTTCTAAAATTAACACTGGAAATTTTTCTACTTTTGGGGAAAATAGAAACTACTGATTTCATAATGCATTTTTATAGTCCTTGGAATACATTATAATTTATACAGTGTATTAGAATATTCTTGTCCTTTCAAATCTATATTGGAAGTTTTAACTAAGATCTAGTAAATTCTAATGCATGTGAAATATTCATTTTCCAATTTTAGTTAATATTATTGAAATGTATAAAAATAGAATGAATTGAATATATAAATAAAATATAACTATTTTCCTTTTTTAAAATTTTATTAAGGAAATGTGGTGTTGTACAATCATAAATGTATATGTAGTAACAATATGATATGCCCCTGATCCTAATTCAGACTTACCCTATTTTCTGATAAAACATTATTCAGATTACACTTTTTTACCTGGGGATTGATTCCAGGCTTATTTTACTACTGAGCTTCATCCCCAGATCATTTTTTTTTCTTTTTGTTAAGACAAACTCCTGCTAAATTGCTCTGGGACTTGCTAAGTGACTTGAGACTGGCCTTGAGCTTGAGATAACCTCCTGCTTCGGCCTCCTGAGTTTCTGGGATTACAAGCTTGTGACACTGGACCAGGCAAAACTTAACATTATTTGGAAATATTAGCTTTTTAATAATGAATTTTGAGTACCTTTTTATATCCAAGACACCAAAGGTTTTCTTGAACCTCTGGTTATTGGGATTTCTAACTTATTCATGGGGGGCTATTTTAGGACTGAAGAATCACCCTAGACAAGATGAACCACTATCTGTTGTTTTCAGGTGTTCAGTGCCTATCTTTTTCAGTTTAAAAAAAGAAAAGAGAGAGAGAGTATGAGCACACCAGCCAGCTTGGATCCTTTTTGCATATTTTTTCTCTAATTGTAGGACAATGAACTTATTATATAAGTGTTTAGAGCTGCTGACTTAATTCTTTCCTGAGAAGCACTGTCATTCTTTCATGGTTCTTATCAGCACACAATCCTGCAAGGAAAGGCCACGAAGAAAGCCACCTACAGTGCACACTTTGGAAAATCCCAACCCTTGGCTAAATGACTGGTAGGAACAATGCTATTTTTCAGTTGGAGAATGGAGTTGAATTCATATCCTCCCATTTATGAGCTCTGAAATTACTTAAGTTTTAAAATCTGAGGCTCAGTTTCATTTACAACATGTTCTATTGTGAGAATTGATTTAACTTAAATAATATATGTATAAGCTATTCTATAACAGTGGATTTATGTTTGTTGTTATTAGAAAATAAAATTTAAAAATGATTTCAATTCGTAAATTGAAGAATACCAAATATAAATTTCCAGTAGTATGTAACTAGCAGTTTTAAAAGAAACTTAGAAAAGAAAGAAAAGAGAAATGAACCAAAAGGTTCAAGAAAATTTTCTCTCTTTTCACTTTGAAAGTTAGCATCTAGTATAGAAATATATTGTTTTGTCCCAATCTCATCTTGTTTGATCAAGATATTACTATAAGATATTTGAACTGGGAAGTTTGGAAAAACAAGCTGTAGTGAAGAGAGCTCATTTTCACTATGGAATGTGAAAAAAATACGAACAGTGCTGGAGGGGCTTTGGCGCTCTGGGCAGATCCTGTGGGGAGGAGAGGAGCTGTTAATACTGAATCAAGGGTATGAATGCCTGGTTCAAAAGCCTAAACCTGGCCATCATCTCACAGCAACATACTGTCATATCATAGTGATATGCTCTCAGATTTCAGGAGAATATATTTTATGTCTGTAAGAACATTTTTTTAAGTAGTAATGCTTTATAGTTTTGTATATCTTAGGGTGTCTATCATTATAATATATAACCTGATTATGTGTACTCAATAAATAAGTACTTAAATTAGCTTTCCATCTGTAAAAATAAACTATTGTACTATATATGTAGATTATAGATTCTTACTTAAATTGGGAGTACATCTTTTATTTTGGTTTTTGTTTTTATATTCTTCAATGATATAATGTAGCTAAATCTCTTTAATTGATAGTTTTAAAAATATATGAATGCATGGGATTATAATAGAAAGATAGGGAGATCCTTAGCTATATTTTCTATTTAAGATGGCTGGGATCTTTAAAATATATTTGTAGGGGCTGGAGAAATGGCTTGGCGGTTACAGCACTTGCCAGGAATGCACAAGTATGTGATTTCAAATCCCAGCACACATACAAAATAAATGTTGGAGGAACGAAGTTCACATTAAAAATTAAATAAAAAATTGCTTCTCTCTCTCTCTCTTTTTCTATCACTGTCCCTGTTTAAAAAAAAACAAAACAGAATATGTTTGTAGATCCAAATCTAGGTAGTGAGGAAAGTGTTTTGCTGAAGACCCTTAACCTAAAATTAGCATATGAGGGAAAAAATCCTTATAACAGTGAAATTAACATCATGACTTGTTTGAGCAATCTCTTAGATTCCACTATGAGTTTGACTTATATAAGGAATTCAGGGTATATTTTAAGGGCCTTAGTCATACTTCAATAACTTTTTCCTTTTACTTCTAAGTTTATTCCATTTTCAATTTATTAATACATTTGAACATGTTTTTAATATATCCAGATTTCTGGAAAATAAGTAAGATGTAGTAAATTATTTTAAGTTTGGGTTCTGTACCAAAGGAGTTATTTAACTCTTCTGGTTCACTGAGTATAAATAAACTTTCTGGGGAGAATATGGTTGGAAAAATGCATAGTATGTGGATTGCTTGTAGTGTGATTTTCTTAGTTGGTTTACCTTTGTGGTCACTATAATTAACTGGTAACATTGGATTATACTTGCTGAATTTAGAGAGAACATGGCCCTTTTGTTCTGTGCTAAAACATTTCATCACCAAACTGACTGTCAGCAAATTCCTTCAATACTCCATTCCATTGCTTAGTATGAAGCAGAACTTAAACCACCACACATACCTTCATGGGGAGAGGAGTTAAAGAGGAGGGCAAATACATGCTCTGTTGCTTCTTATTTATGAAAAAAACATGCTTCTCATTTTGTCTGCACTAGATAGGAATAAAGGAGTACATTCCAAATACTGTTACTGTTCACTTATCAGTAGAAAGTGATTTCCATGAACAAATTTAAATAAGAGGGAAATATGCTTAGATTTTTGTGTCATGAATAAATGCTGCCTTCATATTTCTTTTTGCTATCAGCACTGCTGAGCTCAGCCTAACCTGTTGGTCCTCTAAACTGTCTAATAAATCTCCAGTCCTATTACATATCAAAAGTAACACAGTGATGTGACAGACACATCAGCTGCGGGAATAATTGTTCATGCAAAATGATCTACTGCTAAAATTAATTTTATTGGCATTAGTGAACATCCTATATTGTAGAAAGTTTTAAGGGATTTCATTTTTCATATTTCCATTAATCTTAGTAATATGGAAACTAATCCTTTAAAGGCTAAATTATGGTTACTTTAATGGTAGTGGGCAGTAGTGTAGTGAGTTGTCTTCCTGATTGGTTCTTTTCTGATAGGTGTTTTTTTTTTTTATGGAGAATTTCACCTGAAATTGTACCTTTAGCAAACTAAGTTGCTATATAAATGGAGAAATTAAAAGTAGATGTAACATGTCAGATATCCATTATACAAATCAGAGTCCCAGAAGGAAACAGAATCAAACTCAGAAAATATATGAGGCTTTAATGAAGATGGGATTTAGAGAGTTATGGAAGGATTAAGGAAACCAACTTGGGACTTGAGGTATTCAGAGACTAGCAAAATCTATATGCCATCATTAGTCCAATGAGAGGTGGAGTCCTTAGGCAAGGAATGCAGGACGGGATTGTAGCAGTGCAGAGGTGAATATACTGTTAAGAAATATCCTTCAGGTAGACAGTGGTGAATCCATAAATATATTTTTTTCTCTTCTCAATTTCTGATCTACTGATGCCTCCAAGTGTCTGAACACAAATGGGAATGATTTTTACAAGATGCAATCCATAGGATTCACAATCAAGGAGCATAGAACAGGGCAGAGAAGGGTTGAAAATGACTGGGTCAGGCAGATAAATAAAAGGTGTATAATCAGCTATCTCCTTTGCACATTGTTTTTTATTACAGCAGCCTTCTTTAATGGCTAGTTCTAATTGGTTCCCAATTACAGTCTTAATTGTAAGGCATCCCCATTTAATAATATTTTAAATAAGAACCTAGCGTGCTGTGGTTTAGCAGCTTCTGGTTTGCAGATTTATAGTGGGGACTAGATGCTTCCAATAAGTGGGCTTGTGTGATGCTTCAGTCCCAAATATGCATTTGCATCTCTTGATGTACACAGAAGTCATGAAGGCCAGGAAGAAAAATTCTTTGATTTTGGTGCATCAGTGGGGTTCAGATAATTTGATGGTTAAAGGAACTGTTCTGGTAAATGATGATTTGCAGAGGTAAAAGGGAAAAATGAGTTTGTTAGTCCAGCAATGGAGTGTGAGTTAGCAGGGAAGTATAGTTACAAGAATATGCATAATTATGAGCAATTTTACTACTTGTCTCCTCACTACTTAAAAAATCTTCCTGAAAAGTATTGTGTTTTTGGTGATGATTCTGGAACCACAGAATGTAGTTTGCCACAAAGGAGCAGGAGTGCCTCTCTAAGTTTGTGTGAAACGGAGTTTTGAAAACCCACCTTGGTTTTTTGGGGTGAAAAATGAAAGGGCTGTTATCACTAACCACTGGAATATTTTACATCTCAGCAAAAGAATTCCTGTCTATATTGGATGTAGCACAGAAGACTCATTCTCTTTACTTTTCAAAAAAAAATAATGTAGATTTCATACTTATTAACCACACCTTAGTGATCTGAAAGGTAACATTACTTTAGTCTACTTTGATGATGTGGATTTTCAGCCTCACTTGAAAGCAGTTTCTCTAGTGTTGCAGCCAAGATGATGTTTGACAGTGAAATTGCAGATTTGGACTAGCCCTCTGGAGCTTTCATCACTGTTATGGGACAGTCAGATCAGTTCAGATTTAATGAAGCCGCACACATAATTTGGGGTTCTGTATCAAGGCTGCACTTCCCATAGCCGGGTACTTGGGTAATTGGAGCAATGAAATTTGAATGCTGATTTTACTATATCTGCATTTACCACCTGGTGGAGCTCACATACTAAAGTTACAGCATAAGCACTAAATACATTAGATCAGTATGTTTTATAAACAACAAGTAGATAATCTATGAAAATGGTGTGTACACATTCTCCCTATAGTTTTCTTTCTTCTCGCATTGAGTAAGTTACTGGGCATGGTAATGTCTTATCTCAAGAACTGGGATAGGTGAAAGGCAGAAGGGATTGAATCCCAAAGCTGGTCTTTTAACAAAAGCCTAAAACTTTTGAAGAGGAAATTTTAAAAGGTGAAAGCTATTGATCACAGTAAGATAGGAAAACTTTCCAGACATTGGCCTTCAAGTGGCTTCGTGTCCAAATACTTTAAGTTCAATGGAATAACTTTATTCCCTATTCCTTGGTAAGAAAAGTTAATTTTTAATGGGGATCTGAGCAATAATAGCCTGTGTGTCCTTGTTATGGCATTCTGTTTTCATACGATGTTGTATCTTTCCCACTAGGAAAGTGTTCTAATATTTTCATTATACAACTCCCTGTTGTGTCAGTCTGGGAAGCCTCCAGTTGAAGAGAACCTGGAGAGGTTTATTGCAACCTCCATATTCATATTTTTAATGTGTAGGTTATTACATATCATCACCTTCATCAGTTTTTATTGTCTTATTTAATGGATTAAATGAACTCTGGAACACTTAGAATAGAGTTTCTCAACTGCAACACTACTAATGATTAAGGATGGATAATTCTTTGCTTTGGGGAACCGTCCTGTGCACTATAGGAAATCCAGCAGCATTCTTTTTTTTTTTTTTTCTTCATAGGAAAATCTTTAATTGAGTCAACTATTTCTCACAACAGACTTGGAGCTTTTAGTATTTTCTACATCAGTGTTGGTAAACTTTTTTTAAAATTTTTTCTATTTTTGAGCAACCTTACAAGATTTTAACAAAATAATATAAAATGTGTATAAAATGTGTATATATTCTGGATATTGCAATTATCCCCAGGAGTGCCCCCCCCAATTCCCTCCCTTATCCCTCCCTTCCCCTTCCCATTATAACTCTAAAAAAAGTATTAGATTGTAAAGCATTACATCTTATCTGGATTTAACTCATGTTACTAGACCAACTTTCTCATTGTCCAGGGTCTAGACACCACCTTCACAGATGAGTGGAGACAATCGACTCTTAGATCTCTGGGTTAAGCTGATTTTACTCATCATGATCTCTTCCATAACCATCCATTTACCCT